>JAFFSR010000082.1:1085000-1328243 GCA_017163975.1 Anastatus disparis | reverse complement strand
AGGTGCGAAGGATTATCTGGTCAGTATTTCCTTATACCGAGTCCGCGCAGGAGAACTGCGGAACGTCTAGCCTGAAGTTTAGGGCCAGGCGCAGCACGGTACTGACGTCGCCCACTCAATACGGATGACGTAAAACCTTTAGCATCAACATGGCGCGGGCCTAACCCGTAACATCTTTCTTAGAATCACTTGGTGTCGCTAGGGTTGACCATCCGAAAACCGCTTCTCGGCTGCGGCACCTATAACTAGGGCTCCTCACAGGCGGGGATAGTGGCTCCAATGCGTCTGGAGCTCCCATGATGGGCGAACCGTCTTAAACCAAAGTATCGTTTTCATATGTCAAACTTAACAAAAAACCAAAACAAAAACAAAACAGAAGCAGCTAGAAATAGCCAAACAAAAAATGAAGGCCAGATGACGCAGGCTGATCCCCCACCGAAGTTAGGGGTAGAGATCGCCTGCTTGACAGTCGAGGAGAGGTCTCAGAGGATGAATGAGATCTTTATGCTGATGAAGCGAGCCTGCAAGTCGATGCCCGGCATCTCCCTGGATGTCAAGGACAACCTTCCAGAGCTCATCGAGCACGTGGATGCTATGAAGATGGAGTTTTCCCGCTTGCTCGAAGCAAGAACGGTCACTGAACAGATGGAAGTGACCGAAACGCCTCAGGCAAGCGCCGCAGCTAAGCGACCCAGAGAAGAAGACTCGCTCGATTCAGGAAATAATTCTGAACCGCGAGCTCTTTTTAAGAAGGGCCGAGCTGAGGGAGAAGAGAACGAGTCCTTTAAGACCGTCCAGAGTCGTAAGGATGTTAGGGCTGCGAAAAAACAGGAAAAGCAGCAGCTGAAACAACAATCACAGCAGCAGCAGCAACGAACGCAACAACAGCAGCAGCGATTGCAGCAGCCCTACATCAAACCACCGGCGGCCAGAACATCGGCCATTACCGAGCAGCCTGCACAACAGCTGCCAAAGAAGAAGAAAAAAGGAAGAGGAAGACAAAGAAAAGATCGACCGCCGTCCTTATTAAACCAGGAGAAGGAAAGTCATACAGTGACATTCTCAGCAGTATCCGCCAGGATATTATTGATCAGAGCCCAACGACCAACATCAAAGGGATTAGGAAAACCAGGGCTGGTGATGTCCTAATTGAGTTGGGCTCCACTAAAGGACTAGAGACTTTTAGCGATTTCCTGAAAAGGACAGTCGGTGAATCGGGCAGCGTGAAGGAAATGTGCCCTAAGGAAGCGGTTGAAATTAGAGACATCGACTGCCTAGCCACAGTAGATGAAGTAAGGAAGGCTGTTGAAGCTATCTTTACTGAATCCAACAATGAAATAGGGAGTTTAGTGTCTCGCTAACCAACCCCAACAGCAGAGCGCTTCGCTTGGCCATTGTAGAGATGGGACAAGACCAAGCAGCGTTTTTGCTCGCAAAAACGAAAATAAAGATCGGCTACACCAGCTGCCGTATCAGAAGTTGGCAAAGAGTTCAGCGCTGTTTTAGGTGCCTAAACTACGGCCATCAGGCACGTGACTGCCGAGGACCTGACCGTAGCAAGATGTGCTACAAGTGTGGCAAAGACGGCCATAAGGGATCGGCCTGCAAGGCTACTGATACTCAGTGCATACTATGTACTGAGCGCGAAGTAGACCCAGCAGAGCGGAAACACATCCCCGGGTCAGGTCAGTGCAAAGTCTTTCGCGAGACACTAAACCGATTTAAACAAAAACGCTAATGATGGGCCGTATAACGGTCCTTCAAGCCAACTTGCACAGAAGTGACCTAGCCAACAGCCTTTTGACTCAAATCAAATTCGAGACAAAGGCTGATGTGCTCTTGATAAGCGAGCAGTACACAAACTGGACCGTTAAGACCTGGTTTAGAGACAAGCTTGGCACTGCTGCGATTTACGTAGACCCAAAGACCATCAGAGAAGACGCAAATGGAGCTGAAGAAGGCTTCGTATGGGTTAAAAGCAGAAACGTTACATACGTGAGCTGTTATTTTACACCAAACTCAACAGCAGACACGTTTAGGCGCCGTCTGAATCTACTGGAAGACTCTGTCCGAAGAATGGAAGGTGACGTCGTCGTCGCAGGAGACTTTAACGCGAAAGCGTTAGAGTGGGGAATGCCACTGCAGGACAGCAGAGGAGGATACATCATGGAGATGGCAGACAGACTCGGCCTAACAGTGCTAAACACCGGAAGCACTCCAACATTCAGACGAGGAGCTAGCGGTACGATTCCTGACGTATCCTTTGCATCAGAAAATCTTTCACGTAAAGTGTCAGATTGGAAGGTGCTGGAGACATACAATGGAAGTGACCACCAGTACATCACATTTCAAATTCATGATGGATCCCAATCATCGAGGCGAAATGTCGCTAGACCAGTCAGATGGAACGTTGCCAAGCTGGACTCTGAGAAACTTGTCCAAGTACTGCAGCAAGGATCAGACTATCTACCGGACGCGACAACTGCCACCGGAAACGCCGACGCTGCAGAGGTTCTCGTAAAAGAGACGATGAGTCTCATTCACAGAGCCTGTGATGCATCTATGCCGCGCAAGGGATCGCGACATCATAAGCGTCCAGCGTATTGGTGGAATGACGAAATCGCTAGAACCAGGTCAGAAGCTCTTAGTCTCAGAAGATCATCACAGAGAGCAAGAAAGAAGAACTCACCAGCAGCAGATCTTTTGTCTGCGCAATACAGAGACGTGCATAAACAGCTTCGTAAGAAGATCAATCGAAGCAAGGCACAATGCTGGAAAGAACTGAGCGAAGACGTCAACAGAGAGGTGTGGGGTTTGGCCTACAAGATTGTGACCAAGAAGCTTAACGCCGCCCCTACGTTGCCATTTGAAGAAGAGACCATGGCGAACATCGTAAACCGCTTGTTCCCTACGCATCGACCACTCGAAGAACAGGAGAATACAGGAGAACCAGAAGAGATCCCGCTCTTTACAAGCGGAGAGCTACAGATAGCTGCAAGAATGATGAAGAACAATAAGGCACCTGGGCCTGACGGAATACCATCCGAGGTCCTTAAATGCATAGCGGTAAAAGCGCCGTCTCTCTTGTTAAACATGTACAACGCGTGCCTCCAGACGGGTGTGTTTAGCACTCCCTGGAAGGTTGCACGTCTTGTGCTGATCAACAAAGGAAAGGGAGGTGATCCCCGGCATCCATCGTCCCACAGGCCTCTGTGCATGTTGGACGAGGCAGGGAAGCTATACGAGAGGCTGCTTAAACCGCGATTACAAGGAGCTGTACAGGCGGCTGGCGATCTCGCCGACAACCAGTACGGCTTCAGGAAAAGCGGTCTACCGTAAATGCAGTAGAAGAGGTAGTAAATGTAGCGAGAGAAGCATGGACTGGAAACCATCATTCCCGTCTTATCGCGTTCCTCGTTATGTTGGATACGAAAAACGCTTTCAACTCGGCAAGATGGCCTGACATCCTTGCTGCGTTGAAAGAGTTTAATGTACCAGAATACCTTATGCGAGTGATACGAGACTATCTGAGAAACCGTACCCTCCGTTATGAGACAGAAGAAGGCTGGCGTGAAAAAGACCTTAGCGCAGGCGTAGCACAGGGCTCGATCTTCGGTCCAGACTTCTGGAACATCGTGTTCGATGCATTACTCAGACTTGCAATGCCGGATGGGGTGAAAATGTTCGCGTACGCTGATGATGTCGCTTTAGTCATCACCGCGAAAAACGCAAACATTGCCCAGCACATACTAAACACGGCGATGGGAAGAATCTCCGATTGGATGGTGAAGCACGGTCTCGAAATAGCGATGGCCAAAACAGAAATAGTGTCCTTAACCTGGAAACACATCAACATCGAGTTTCCCATGACAGTAGGCACAAACGTGGTGCAGACAAGAAGGGAGGTGACGTATCTCGGCATAAAGCTAGATGCAAAACTAACTTTTTTGTCGCACCTAAAACACGTCGCCAATAAAGCGATAAAGAAAACGGTGCAGTTAAGTCGTCTCATGGCCAATACCAGCGGCCCGAAATCAAGTAAACGACGACTTTTAATGACAGTCACGACGTCCATCTTATTGTACGGCTCTGAAATATGGGCTGACCAAATGAGTAAAGAGACGCACAGAAACGTACTATCTTCTGTTCAAAGGAGAGGGGCTCTTAGAGTCACCAGCGCCTATCGCACTGTCTCGGGACCCGCGGTGCTAGTCATCGCAGGAATCATCCCGATCGAATTACAGGAGATGGAACGCAAGCGAACTTACGAACGGAAGAAAACAGAAGATGAAACTGCAATCGTTCAGAAAGAAGAAAGACAGGTTACCATGGAAACCTGGCAAAAAACATGGAATCAGATGGTAAAAGGCCGATGGACCCACGTGCTCATTAGGGAGCTGGCTCCATGGGTCGAGAGAAGATACGGGAAGGTCAACTATTACCTCACCCAGTTCCTCAGTAACCACGGGTATTTCTGCGCTTATCTCAGTAAAATGGGAAAGACCCAGAGCTCGGGCTGCATCTTCTGTTTCGCGGATCGCGACGATGCGTATCATACGTTTTTCGTCTGCCATCAGTGGAACGAAGAAAGACGCCAGGTTGAGAGGATATTCGAAGCAGTAACGCCGGATACCATCATCAGTGAAATGATGTCGGCTAAAGAAAAATGGGACGCTATGGCAGTATTTGTCGAAAGCGTCCTGAGAAAGAAGAAACCGTTTTTAGATAGGGCAATCGAACTAAGTACGAATGAGGCGCGGGGAGTCAGGCTTATACCTCACCATTACTGAGAGGCAGTAGCCGGTCCCATAGATTCGGGTGAGGAGGGTGACGACGAGGATTCGTCTTAACGGCGAACAAATCGTGCACCCAGGAAATGTCTGAGATAGCAGCAAAAGCTCCAGCTTTAGCTGTGGTATGAATGAGTGTCGTCGTACATAAGCGCGAGATTGAGTGTGAGTATGAGTCAGACGTGGTAGAGAGGTTAGCCCCACAAGAGGCATAAGATCAATCTTAGAACAGGAGAATCAAGACTGAAGAGGAAATTATGGACTGATTTTGCTCCTTTACAGAGCCAGTCCATACTGTACTATATATATGCGATTGATTTATGCTCCCTTTTACAGAGCGGATCGCCAGGCAGAAGATAGCCTTTTGAATCATGTTGCTTATGAGGCATAGATCTATATATTTACAAATCTGTATATTTACAGATAAAGTCAGAAGGAGATGGTCCAAAAGACTTAGAACGCGGTGCCACCCTGAAGTAATGTTATAAACAGTTTCCGGGGTGGAACAACGCCGTGATTGATGATTGGAGAATCCCTTGCACGCCCAATGACTGCATTTTCTTGCTATCATTAGACAGGCAAGGGGATCGCGTAATTTTAGAGGTTTGCTAGTATACCTAGAACCCCTCTCAACTGTCTTTACCATGTGCCCGGATTGAGTCCAGGCTCAGCGAACTGACGGCGGTCTGGCAGCAGATTTTTTTCGTTAAACCAATTAAAAAAAAAAAAAAAAAAAATTATTATTATTATTATTATTATTATTATTATTATTATTATTACCCTTATTTCATGATCATGATGGGCCCCCATGATTTTGCAGTTCAGGGCCCCAGGTAGTGTTAGACCGGCCCTGCCCCCAAAATAAAATTATTGGCACTGTATCATAATACTTCAATTAATAATTACATTTCTGTTTTGGTTACAAATAATCACTGTGCAATTTGTTTTATTTTTCACATCAGTGTACAATGAGTATCCCTCTTAATGATAATTAAGTTTATAATATTTATACATTTTACGCTACATTATAGTTTCTTAAAATTACATTAATATTCAAAAAAAAATTTATAATTAAACTAATGATCAGTTGATCTATGTTGACTTAGGTTCTTCTTTCACCTATACGTATTTATCCCATATATTAAGGGGTCCTTCTTCATTCTTGAGTATGCAGCTTCTATGGTTCTTTCCCAATTTTTTATAATCGATACATGTAAGCATTTCTTTGTTTCTTTTGAACTGGAGTTCTTTATTGATGGTTTATCTTTCTTTTTTGGTCCTCTGTGGCCATAATCTTTTGTTAATGTTTCATTTAAGTTTTCATATATTTGTTTTTGAGGTTTTATAATTTCATTTTTTATTTCGATTTTATTTGTATTTATGCACAACCTAGGTTTATCGAAATTGTTTCTTAATTTATATTTTAATACTTTCTTAAATAAGTTGATATCAATATTTTTTATCCAATGTTTATGTGATGGTAAGTTGACAGATGCATTACTAGATACTTTATTTTCTTTAGAAATCAAATCTTTTTGTTTGATTTCTAGTGTTTGTGATATATTATCACTTTTATTAATTTTTCCATGATCCTTGTCTTTTGCAAGTTCATGTGTTTTATAATTTTCTTTTTTAATGAATGCACATGTATTTGAGTCTTTACTCTCATGTGATTCTTTTATTTATTTATGAGTATACTCATTTAGTTTGAGCTTTTGCTCATTAAATTTTATTTTGACATATTCGTCATTTATATTTTTTTTAATAGTATTTTTTCATGCATTGCCCCCCCAATCATCTCATTTAACATTTTTTGGATATCATATTTTGATATATAATCTCTTATATTAAGATTTATTAAATATGTTTTTATCTTTATTTTTTCTGTTTTAAATAATTTTGTATTTTTTATAATTTTACCTTTTATAGGTTTTAATTGGCCTTTTTTAAGCCTTCCTAGGTTGGCGTATTTACTTTTTGAATTTTTAGTTATTCGTCTTTCTGGGGTGCTAGAGTTCGTTGCGTCTCTAACCCCATCTTTTTTAATATGAGAGGCAACTCCATCTAGTTTTCCTGATTATCATTTTTATTTTCTTCAAAACTTATATTTAATATATCCATTTGCTCATGAGCTTTCTTTTTTGTTTTGTTGTCCACTGGTGGCTTAAATTTTTCATATCTTGTTTTTTCTTTATTGTTTCGATTTACAATTGTTGCTGCATTAATACTTTGGTTCTGATAAGGTTTTTTGTATTCATTTCTCTCAGTGCTCATTCCTGGTTTATTCCAATGTGAATCATCTATTTGTTTATTATAATTTTTATTTTCGTTTTATTTATAATTATTATAACTGTTTGTGTTAACTCTGCCTCCTTTGTTGTTATTAAATCCATTGTTTGAATTATTGTTATTATTTGGCTGGTACGATGTTTTTATTTGTGTTTTCTTATCCTGAATTTTATCATCATTGTCACAATCTGCCAATATTTTCAGTAATGTCATTTTATCTTTTATTTGAGATGGTTGAAAGGCTTGTCTAATGTTTCTATTAAATTGTTCCGCAACTTTCTCAACCAGTTCTTCCTCAGTGTAATTTAACTGTAATTCCTTAGCGTAACCGAATATCTGTGTGGCATATGATACTTTTGATGTTTTGCTACCTTCGAAATATCGACCAAATTCTCCCTTTCTCCTTGAAGCTTTCTGAATATCTCTATTCCAAAATCTATCAACAAAAAGTTCTTTAAAGCCATCAAATGTGTTAACATCATCCTGGTATATATACCACCATGCATTGGCTTCTCTCTGAAGCGCTGTTTGTAATATTTGTAATTTCTGCTCTTCATCTAATTTCTTTAATGCTATATATTTTTCCAGCTTATTTAAAAATTTCATAGGCCTTTCCCCTTCTAAGCCTTCGAATTTTGGCATAGGTATTTTAATTTTACTTTGTTGTACGTTGTTATTAACTTTATTTTGAGTATTATCATTGACTATTTGGTCTTTTATTTCATCTATCTTTATATCTTGCTGGTTGGCTATATCTTCCATTCTTTTAACCAAGTTTTGGTGAATTTGTTTTATTACTAAATCATTTTCTATATCATCTTTCAATACTTGTAAATCTATGGTCAGTTGTTCATTCTTTTCTTTTAATTTTCTATTTTCTTCTTTGTATATTTCAAGAGACTGTTTCATTTGTTTATTTTCTTTACGTACTCCTTTTATTGTTTCAGTGAGTACTTCCAACTGATCTTTAATTGTCAAATCTCTTATTTCCTCTCTATTCAAATCTATCTGCATTAATCTATCCCAATCTCCAGAATTATTTAATGAGTTTTCCAACGTATTATTTTGATCAGATAGGGTTTTTAATTCATCTGTTACGGTTTGCATCCATTCTCTTAATTTCATTGGTATTAGCTGTTGTGTCTCTTCTGTTTCCGTAGTTTCATCAATTTCTTCCATGATAATATCCGATCTTCTTCTTTTATTCGGCATCTTGAATCTTGATGTATTTAACGCACGCAAATAAAAATATTACGCTTTATTTATTTGATTAAGAAATTGAATTAACTGATTTAGTATTCAAAAAATCTATAATTATACATAGTATTTCGTTTATTTATTTAAATTAAATAATTCTTCCAAATATATTTTTTAATTAAATTAATAAATAAATTAATTCAATTTGTACAACGCTTACACGATTTATAATAATTTAAATAATTTACGCAAGATATTTTACAATCAAGTATTACGCTTTCATGTTTATTATACTTTCAATTATCTGTACCGATTGTAAGATGCTACTGTATAATTCTTTTCCACTTATACGGAAATCCTATAATATGCTTATATTTTTCCTTGTACTATTGTAAGGGTGGTTTTTATTTGGGATATTATAAATATATCTAATTAAATACAAAATAATAATTGGCTTATAATTCCCAAATTCTGAGATTTACCAGCCTACAAAATAAATAATAATAATATAACCAGGGAATTAAATACTCTACCTGTAATATTCTAATCAATTATAAGGTCACTTCAATAAATAAGTTAACAAACATCCAATTATAGGGAGCAAAACTCACTAAATAGACTTTAATTAATTTAATTAAAAGAATATAGGTTAAGTTATGGACGATTTCTCTAGATTAAGTTAAAATAATAATAAAATATAGAAAATCAATTAAAATATACTAAATTACAGAAAAGAAGATTATTAATTTAAGCAATAATAATAATCAGAATCTCTTTAATATTAAAACAAAAGTGAGTAATGAAGCAACACGTGCTCAATATATTTTAGGTTATGTAAGGGTGGGGCTCAAACAGCAGTGCGTATCTCAGATTACGCAATTCTCCAATTGGTGACGCTAGTATCGTCTTTCCTCGGAGTCTTTCTCTCTTTAATCTTCAGCAGGCGTTTTATAAAAGCGAGGTTATAACAACTTAATATATTTCGTATATATATAAATCTTCAGAAACTAAATTACTATGACCTTTGATTTTTTTAATATGTTTAAAATGATTTGCTTTTAATAGTTGTTATCTTCACAGTTGTAAGAAAATTTATTATAAATCAAAGAAAAGTTATCAAAAAAAAAATTGTTTATAAAGAATTTATCAAACCGCTATCTCGTATTAATCTCTCACAAAGTTCGAATTTCTACTACTAAAATGAATCTTTAATTGATACTAAGTTAATAAGAAATAGGTAATTTTATAGATTCAGTAAGACAAAAGTTCAATAAAAGAAAACTTAAAAAGAGAACAAAGAAAGTTTCTATAATTAGTTATAAACTATTATTTTTAGGTTATAAATAATTGAGGTTGTCTTTTCAATTCAATATACTTCGATAAAAAAAAAATAGTCAGCTTTATAGAAATTTTACTCACTAGATTACCAAATTATTTCTTATGCTTAGATATTTCAGTTTAGGAATGCGAAATAAAATCTCACAGTTAATTTTCACTATTTAATTTAATAACAAATTTCTCCTCAATAATTAACTAAGACAACAATTTAAATTCTCGCTAATCCACAATGATGCCACGAATTATTTTTAGGTTAGAGAACCACGTGGCTATTTATATAGCCTGCCGTGATTTCTCCGCAGAATTGTTAAATATTACAACAAAAATACAATTTTGGTTACTTTCTAATTTCTTAATTGTTAATTAATAGCAACAAATTCAACTAATTTACGTTGCTATTAATTTACCATGAGAGAGAGAGAATTTGTATTTTCACTTCGCGCAATACCACTTTTTTCTTTTTCTTTTTTTATCACAAATTAAAAAAAAATTAGATTTAATACAAATTATACCTGTTTCTGTTCGTTGCTACGCTCGACCTCGGCCATCATTCTATCTTATTCCAATAGAAGAAGCAACAACAAAACCCAAAAATCTATGAAGGTGGACTTTCAAAATGGCCGGCAATCTATGCTATAAACCCTCTAGGCTAATAGCTATCGTTGGCGGTTGGTCTTAATCCACACTTGACCGAATTTTTATTCAATAAACGAAAATTTAACAAAAAAAAATAATCCTTAACCGTTAACAATAACAAAGAAAAAAAAAATTCAATAATAATAATTAACAACCAAAAGAAACTTTACTAAGTAACAATGAAAAAGAAATTTAGCTTTAAAGGAAAAGAAATAGTACGTATGGCTGTGCAACAGGGCTACCGAAACGATAATGAGGCACGAAGAAGAAGGAAGCGCACGCTGAGCATCAGTGGCTTCTTCTTCTCTATTGCTCTCTTTGTTACTCTTGTTATTTCCTATTTGCTATCTCTTTCTATTTCGCGACTCACTAATCAAATAAGGTTCTTTTATCATTTTATTCTGGTGTAGTTTACGACTCGCTAGTCAAATTACATGTTACTTCCTATTACTAGGGTAGTATTTTTATACTTTACAGGTTACGCCATCTGCGCGCTTAATTTGATTACTGTTCATCTCATTTTCTCTATAAATAATTAATCCTTTATTTCCTTATAATAAAAAGTTTCATTTTTCATTAAGTAACATAAACAAACATTAGTTAATAATATAAACAGTAATTTCTTTTTATTCATTATTTTAGGTTAATTTGAGTCTTTATTCTGTTAACGCTTTTCATTTTTAATTATTTAGTACAATTACAAAGTTATTTTATTTATTTGTACTGTAGCGCCATCTATAAAAATATATAAAAAGATTTTTATAACGAGCAAATTGAAGTTATTATTTAAGTTATGTTTAAATATCTTTAGTATTTGCGCGCCACCTATAATGTGACTCATTTCAGTTTTTTATCTGTTAATCTAGCATCTCTTTTTATTATAATTAAGTTTTTTATCTGTACGCTATCTTTTTACCATATGCGTTTATCCTACTTTATCGACTTTCATTATTCTATCAGTGTATTCCTATATCTCTCTCTCTTTCTACTTTTTAACTAACTCTACGCGAGCGATACAATAGCGAGCACGTGTTCGTATATTGTTTGTGCCGTCGGCGCCACTTCGCCGCCTCCTAGGCGTTTGGTGGTGAGAATCGTCTGCTCGGGGCTTTCTGTGTGTCTCGTGAGTGTATATGTGCATAGTTGTTTCTTCGTCAGTGCCGTTAGCCGGTAGTCCAACGTACATGGCTACTTGGCAATAGGTTATGTGATCAGCTGTGTACATCCAGGGCTCAGCACCGAAAACAAGAACACAGCAGAATTATTTCTCTGTTGGTTTCTCACGGTGGCCTTGGTTGCTGTCACGAGTGTGGTGATTATGCTTTTATGAATTCACACGCTCGGGGAATTATGAATGATTTTTCTTTTTAATAGGTTTTTAATAGATAATTATTTTATTTAAATAAAACAAAAAAAAATTATTGTGGCGTGAAAATACCACGTCACAAACACCCCCCCCCCCCTTAAATCGGGACATCACCGATGGACCGTTTTACAGATCACCACAAACGCTAGAAACCAAAGCTCCGCTTGACCAACTTTATAAATAATATCTTATTATACAACACATATATCTCAATTCCAACACCATAAATCAAATATATTTTTCAACAAATAAATAATTCAATTATAATCTGCTATTAATCTTCTTTTTTTTTTTTTTTTTTTAAGTGATAAAGCCTTCTTTGCTCTGAGAAATCACGTGGGTCTCCCTTTCGCTCAGTCGATATCTACTTTGCGGTAGGAAAGACCTGCTGCGGGATTCTCGAGCTTCGCTATTTCTTATTATACTGCTATGATTTTCTCTCCTTCGCTAATTTGGCTTTGAGAGCAGTGGTTAGGTTCTAGACATATTTCCAGCACCACTCTGGGAACTATATTTTATACTCCCACAGAGGGGTTCTGGAATCAATCCATTAACCACACCACTTTCTCAAGCTATTCCGCTAATCTTGGTTTGGAAAGGGGGCACTGAGATCTGACCATACCACCGAGATGAATCGGGGTAGGGACCTTCGTGCGCACCCCATCTCAATCTCCAATTTAAATTTCTTCTTCAATTTTCTTGGATCTTCTCATACTTTTTATTTTTCCTACCTATTTCTAACCTATCATTACAGAAAACTTCCACCCATCAAAGATTCATTCATCATCTTTCTTTCTACCATTACCAATAAACTCATTCATTCTTACCTTTTCTATTTAGGGGCTAGGGTAACGCGGTGGAAGATACCTCTTTAATTGCGACACGTGTGCTTTCGCGCATTGCTTGTTCGACCCGACTTCGATCTCATAAACGCCCGGAAAAAAAAAATACCGACACAATTTTATACGGACCGTCGTACTTGGGAGCGAGCTTCGCTGAGAGTCGTTGCGCCGCATTTGATAGAGGGTGCGTTCTTCGCATCACCTCATCGCCAACGCTAAATAGTATATCTCTTCTTCCTTTATTATATATTCTTCCTTGTTTTTCCTTCGCTTCATCAATAAATTTCGTTACCAAATCTCTTAATGCATCCAATCTTTTTATTCTATCTAGCCATGCTTCTGGGTCTACCTTATGCATTAGACCCGCCGCTTCGACTTCTCTTCTAAAACTTTTTACTGGTCGAGGATGTCTACTATAATTAAGAAAAGCTGGTGATACCTTGGTTGTTGCTTGCGTAGCAGTGTTTACGGCATGGCGAAATTCATGTATGCGTTGGTCCCATTCTCTATAATATTGAAACACTATCACATACTTGAATTGTTTCTTGCTTGGACGAAATTCCATTAAATCAGCTACTACTACTGCCCATGGTCTATCTACTACTCGCTTCCCTATTAATTCTTGTGGACCTTGTTGTGATATCTTATACTTCTGACATTCTACACAACTATTTACAAAGTGAGTAACATTATAGTATAAACCTCTCCAGTAATATTCCCTTGCTATCCTATCGTATGTTTTCTCTATTTCTAGATGTCCGGTAGAAGGTTTACACTGAGCGTCTTTTAGCACTCTGTCACGTTGCTCCACAGGTACAACTAACCTCCAATTTTCTTCTCTATTGGTTATAGGGTCTAATAGAGGGTCATTGCGAAATCTGTAGAGTAAGCCGTCTTCAACCTTCCAGCCTTGATACTTTCTAGGAAATTTTTCAACTTCTACCATTTTCTTCGTATATTCTTCATCCTTAATTTCTGCTATTCCAGCGCATTCTGCATAAATTACTGTATCTTCATCATCATTTTTACTAAAGCTTTTCCATTCTCCTTCTTTTACTCTCCATAAACCTCTTCCTAAGCGAGCATCGCAGTCGAATTTTTGGCAGAAATCCACTCCCAGCACTATGTCTTGATCCAAGTTATCAGTAGCTTTCACTGGTAATAGATCAACTACGCCATCTATATCCAGACTAAGTTGAAGTACTCCTACTACTTTTGAGATTTTTCCGGTTACGGTTTCAATCAAAGTGTTATTTTCCTTCAATCTGTCTTGGAATTGCTCATAGACGCGAGGACCAACCAATGATACCATTGCTCCTAGGTCGAACAATGCCTTAAATGGTTTTCCAGACAAAATAATTCGAAGAAAATTCCTATTTTCTGTAGCCATACCTGCTATTTTCTTCTTTACTTCTATAGGTGACGAAAAATTTGATGTGCTTGGCACAGCCTCTCCCCCCCCTTGTTTTGCAGATTCATCAACAATTTTCGCGAAGTTGTCCAACTTCGTCGAATCGTCGATGACTTCAGCAAAACCAGGATCATGTAATTGATCAACCGGTTTTTCTAGAGCCTCTGCATCAGTGGTAGGTACTTTCGTTGCCTCTATCATCTCATTTTTCAAGTCTCCTACTATTTCTTGTACTTCACGCTTAAAATTCTGATTCATTTCAGTTTCTTCTCCATCTGAGGTTGTTGACCAGCCATCGCCATAAGCGTAGGTTCTGGAATTCCCCAGTGCTTTAAACCGAAGTTCATTAATTTTCTGCGTTGAGTAATCTTCCGTTGATAAACCTCCTTGATTCGCCCAGCATGAAATTCCCTCGTTTATGAAATTCCCCTTCTGAGCGAGTCTTTTATTATAGGTTCGGTAAGGGTTTATCTTCTTAGCTTCCCTTTCCGCTTTCTTAAACAACTCTTCATCGTTTACATCAATCTTCAACAAATCTGCTATTATTTTTCTATCTTCTTTATCTTCATTATCTCTTTTATTCGCTTCACAATCTTCGTTTTCTATTCTATTTTCAATCTTCTTCAATTCTTCATTATTCTGATTTAACGACTCTTTAATCTCTGGTGGGTTGATTTTAGAGTCTGACGTCCCTGGGTGGTTCATGAGGGGGGTGTGGGACGAGACAGTCCCCCTGCTGATCCGTTTCCCCAGATTTGTCGTAATGGTGCGCAAGTCACACAATTCTGGAACGTCACGTTTGGAGCATTACAAACCTGGCAGTAGATCTGACTCTGTTTGTTTCTGCTTGGCCGGTTAGGGCAATAATTTGCGCTATGTCCAAGTGCTTTACAGCAATAGCACGTTATAGTTGGACATTCGTGCATTCTATGTCCTTCCTGGCTGCAATTATAACAACCGGTAGATTTTCCATAGCTATATGTTTGCTGCCTCGTTGGTGGTGGATATCTTGGACTTTGTGGTCCATTGTAGCCTCCATTTCTCGGCGGATTCCATCTAACTCGATCCTGGTTTCGGTAATTCGATCTCCTATCGTAACTGTTATTTTGTGGTACTTGCTCTCCATGATTGTCGTTCGTAGTTCCTTGTTTCTCATAGTTGTCATTTTTATTTTGTTCTGTGCTTTCTTTCTTTATATCTACAACCGCCGCTATAATTTCATTTTCCTTCTTCTCACTATTTGCTGCTACTTCATTCTGATTTCTCTTTTTATTTTTCTTCTTTCTTCTTCTTTTGTTGCTTTTTCCACTATGATGAGTCTCGCTATCTTCTGTGGATACTTCCTGGACCGCTGCTATCCTAACTGTTGTATTACCACCAGTATAGGCAGCAGTTGGTAACCTCATCTTGTCTTTTGGAGGTGGTGGTACATATCGACTGTCCAAATCCTTTTGACGTTCCCAACGTCGACCATACCTTTCAATATCATCCAGCGAATTTATTTCCTTCTCTACCATGGCTCTTCTATATTCTGGTAACAAGTTCTTAAATACCATATCCACTATCTCTATTGAGGTGGGAGGATATCTGAAGTGTTTAATGATATATCTGAGACAAGATAGGTAGTTGGAAATTCTTTCACCTTTAGCTTGAGTTCTCTGTCTCAATTCATCTATTAAGTCTTCTCTATATAACTCACCAATGAATTGATGGCGAAAAGCTTTCTTAAAGTGTGACCAGGATGATATTTCCTCTTTTCTTGTGAGGTACCATACATTCGCTGCTCCAGTCAGTACTCCAGATAGGGCTTTGATGATATCTTTCCCTCTGTAGTGATTGCTCTTTTTAAAATCATCTAATTGTGTTAGAAAGTGTTCTGGTCCTTCTTTACAATCACCAGAAAATTGCAAGTTCCAGGTTCTTAGGGCTTTCATAACCCTTGTTACTTCTTTAGACTTTCGCCTTCTCTTAGATCTTCGGTGGTGACTCTTTGACCTTTGACTAGGTAACACTTCCTCACTATCACTACTATACGTATCATCATCGCTATCCTCATCTTCGCTATCTGAATCTTCTTCTTCCGAATCTCCCTTTCTATGTTTTCGGCCGTCCTCTTTACCTACAAACGGCTCCTTATTCTTTTTGTTTTGTTTCTTTTTTTTATCCTTCTTAGATTTCTTTCTATCTTCCTTTGTTGATTTATCCTTCTTACTACTTCTTTCATCACTAAGCCTCGACGACTGATCACCAACTATGGAAAAGTTTAATTTGTCAATTCTGGTTGGCTTGCTCACTTTAGGAGTAGAGCGTTGTTTCAGAATTTGATCATTTTGCTCCTCTAAGTATGGGTTTGTTAGTAACGTTTTACTCTTTTTAATTTCTTTCTGTTTTCTTCCTCCTGTCAAATTTTGAATAAGATTTTGGTAGGTTTGGTTGACAATTTGGTTATTGTCCATCTCATCATCACTACTGGAGTCCTCAGAGGTACTACTCCCACTACCAGAACTACTCAGAATATCTTTGGAGTTGTTAATTTCGGTTATTCTCACATTTCCCAGATTGTTTGTTATACTTGTAGTACCTTCTATTCCTCTTTCCATTACCGCCACAGTAGAATCTGGAGATGCCACTATTATTGGCTCTGAACCTGGTAGAGGTCTTACTAGATGTAAATTTTGGATTATTTGTACCTCTTCACCTTCTCGGAATTCTGAGTTCCTTTTTAACATTTCTTCAATTTCTGGAGAAAGAAGTACGGATATCCTCTTCCGCTGTGGTCCTAAAGGTGGTAATGTCATATTACTCCAGATAGGTAATCCTGATTTTTCTGGTAATACACTTCTCTGTTCTATTCGTTGAAGTATTGGAGGATTTGTTCTTGTTACTAACGTCGTCGCTTGTGATTTTGAAGTTTCTTGTATAGAGGGCGGTGCTTCATCCCTTTCTACATCCGTATCCTTATCGGTGGTTTCAGTTTCTGTCGCTATAGTCTCCAGTGCTTCCCGTTGGTCTCCGGTTTCCGTTAATATTTGGTCCATATCGTCTGCTATCTCATCGGATGGATACCACGGAACATCCTTATCTGGTTCAGTATCCATGATATATGCTCTTAATAATCTATCTCGTATAGCTAATACTGGGCCTTGTGAATTTAGATTTCTTTCCTTCAATCTATTCTGAACTTCTAGTGGTCTTAGCCGCTTAATTGTTCTTGCTAACTCTTTAATTTCTTTATTCTTCTTCAATTTATCCATTTTTGTCTTGTGGTCCGACATCTTGATCCGCTAATTGCCTTGCAACGATCTGCAGTCTCTCCAAACAAGAACGCGGAAATCTTCTTTACAATACTTTAACGGATTAATAAAAATCTCTACCACGACAAAATCTACTTCTGAATTCAAATGAGGGCAGCTATCACTATTGAAGCCCCAAAAAGAAAAGGGGAAAAAAAAAATTTTCGCAAACGTAAACCGCGCTGACGAAAGCACACGTATGCAGTAGAAGTTCCACGATAGGGTAAAATAAGTAAAACGTTACTTATTTTAAGTTTGGGGATGTAAAAAGGGGTCTCTACGCTAATCTCTCCGTCGAGTGCCAATATAAATAGATATGTATAAATAAATATATGTATGTGTATATAAATTATGTTACTCTGGAGATTACCGTCTTTTACTTTTACTCTTATTTTACCTAGAAGGGAAAAAAAAATTTGTGCAAATTTTTATTTGCGAAATTGTATTTTTGCTTTATTTCTTCTTGAGTTTCTTGAGTAAGTTAGATTTTAATTTATCTTGAATCCCTTTATTTATTTCGCTAACCGCAATTCTTCTTGATTGTTTTATGAGTTATTTTTAATTTATTTTTCTTCGCTATTGGTCAATCTTCTTAAGTAATAAAAAAAAAAATTTTATGTAATTCCTTCTTATAAATAAAAAAAATTTTAAATAAGAAAATTTAAACGTGAAAAAAAAAAATTCTAATCTTCTTGAATCTCTTGATGTGATTCCTAATACTTTAGTTTCGCGAAAAAGGAAGAAAAAGAAAAAAAATTCAATAATAATTAAAAATTAAGAAAAATTTGGTAATTATCTTGAGTAATTATTTGTCTTGAGTTTTATTTTTCTTGAGTAATAATATATTATTTTTCTTGAAAAATCAAATTATTTTTCTTAAGTAATTAAATTATTTTTCTGCTTGACTTTTGCTTTTTATTTTTATAATATTTAAGAAAAATCTTCCTGTAAATTGTAAAATCCGCAAAAAAGAAATCGCTACCGCAAATGTAAAATGGGTATATATATAATTTTGGCACTCGACAGGTTATATACACTCGTAAAAATCAGTTTGTTTTAGGTAGGAGGGCCCACCCAATATATAAAAGAAGGATATTCCCAATTCTTGCTATACAGATATATATAAATATATTTTATACTCTTTTATATATGAAGATGTATATATATGTATATATATATATATATGTATGCTCTTTTTCTATTTTATGTATTATTTTTATATATATATATATATATATATATATTCTCTTTAGATATATATGTGCTCTCTCTCTCTCTTATACCTAACTAATTCTATCTTATGTTTAACTCACTTTTTTGGACTTTGCACCACCAATTTCAGTATTTTTCTGCCGCTACTTGGCCCCACGTTGGGCGCCAGTTGTAAGGGTGGTTTTTATTTGGGATATTATAAATATATCTAATTAAATACAAAATAATAATTGGCTTATAATTCCCAAATTCTGAGATTTACCAGCCTACAACATTAATAATAATAATATAACCAGGGAATTAAATACTCTACCTGTAATATTCTAATCAATTATAAGGTCACTTCAATAAATAAGTTAACAAACATCCAATTATAGGGAGCAAAACTCACTAAATAGACTTTAATTAATTTAATTAAAAGAATATAGGTTAAGTTATGGACGATTTCTCTAGATTAAGTTAAAATAATAATAAAATATAGAAAATCAATTAAAATATACTAAATTACAGAAAAGAAGATTATTAATTTAAGCAATAATAATAATCAGAATCTCTTTAATATTAAAACAAAAGTGAGTAATGGAGCAACACGTGCTCAATATACTTTAGGTTATGTAAGGGTGGGGCTCAAACAGCAGTGCGTATCTCAGATTACGCAATTCTCCAATTGGTGGCGCTAGTATCGTCTTTCCTCGGAGTCTTTCTCTCTTTAATCTTCAGCAGGCGTTTTATAAAAGCGAGGTTATAACAACTTAATATATTTCGTATATATATAAATCTTCAGAAACTAAATTACTATGACCTTTGATTTTTTTAATATGTTTAAAATGATTTGCTTTTAATAGTTGTTATCTTCACAGTTGTAAGAAAATTTATTATAAATCAAAGAAAAGTTATCAAAAAAAAAATTGTTTATAAAGAATTTATCAAACCGCTATCTCGTATTAATCTCTCACAAAGTTCGAATTTCTACTACTAAAATGAATCTTTAATTGATACTAAGTTAATAAGAAATAGGTAATTTTATAGATTCAGTAAGACAAAAGTTCAATAAAAGAAAACTTAAAAAGAGAACAAAGAAAGTTTCTATAATTAGTTATAAACTATTATTTTTAGGTTATAAATAATTGAGGTTGTCTTTTCAATTCAATATACTTCAATCAAAAAAAAATAGTCAGCTTTATAGAAATTTTACTCACTAGATTACCAAATTATTTCTTATGCTTAGATATTTCAGTTTAGGAATGCGAAATAAAATCTCACAGTTAATTTTCACTATTTAATTTAATAACAAATTTCTCCTCAATAATTAACTAAGACAACAATTTAAATTCTCGCTAATCCACAATGATGCCACGAATTACTTTTAGGTTAGAGAACCACGTGGCTATTTATATAGCCTGCCGTGATTTCTCCGCAGAATTGTTAAATATTACAACAAAAATACAATTTTGGTTACTTTCTAATTTCTTAATTGTTAATTAATAGCAACAAATTCAACTAATTTACGTTGCTATTAATTTACTATGAGAGAGAGAGAATTTGTATTTTCACTTCGCGCACTAGCACTTTTTTCTTTTTCTTTTTTTATCACAAATTAAAAAAAAATTAGATTTAATACAAATTATACCTGTTTCTGTTCGTTGCTACGCTCGACCTCGGCCATCATTCTATCTTATTCCAATAGAAGAAGCAACAACAAAACCCAAAAATCTATGAAGGTGGACTCTCAAAATGGCCGGCAATCTATGCTATAAACCCTCTAGGCTAATGGCTATCGTTGGCGGTTGGTCTTAATCCATACTTGACCGAATTTTTATTCAATAAACGAAAATTTAACAAAAAAAAATAATCCTTAACCGTTAACAATAACAAAGAAAAAAAAATTCAATAATAATAATTAACAACCAAAAGAAACTTTACTAAGTGACAATGAAAAAGAAATTTAGCTTTAAAGGAAAAGAAATAGTACGTATGGCTGTGCAACAGGGCTACCGAAACGATAATGAGGCACGAAGAAGAAGGAAGCGCACGCTGAGCATCAGTGGCTTCTTCTTCTCTATTGCTCTCTTTGTTACTCTTGTTATTTCCTATTTGCTATCTCTTTCTATTTCGCGACTCACTAATCAAATAAGGTTCTTTTATCATTTTATTCTGGTGTAGTTTACGACTCGCTAGTCAAATTACATGTTACTTCCTATTACTAGGGTAGTATTTTTATACTTTACAGGTTACGCCATCTGCGCACTTAATTTGATTACTGTTCATCTCATTTTCTCTATAAATAATTAATCCTTTATTTCCTTATAATAAAAAGTTTCATTTTTCATTAAGTAACATAAACAAACATTAGTTAATAATATAAACAGTAATTTCTTTTTATTCATTATTTTAGGTTAATTTGAGTCTTTATTCTGTTACCGCTTTTCATTTTTAATTATTTAGTACAATTACAAAGTTATTTTATTTGTTTGTACTGTAGCGCCATCTATAAAAATATATAAAAAGATTTTTATAACGAGCAAATTGAAGTTATTATTTAAGTTATGTTTAAATATCTTTAGTATTTGCGCGCCACCTATAATGTGACTTATTTCAGTTTTTTATCTGTTAATCTAGCATCTCTTTTTATTATGATTAAGTTTTTAATCTGTACGCTATCTTTTTACCATATGCGTTTATCCTACTTTATCGACTTTCATTATTCTATCAGTGTATTCCTATATCTCTCTCTCTTTCTACTTTTTAACTAACTCTACGCGAGCGCCACAATAGCGAGCACGTGTTCGTATATTGTTTGTGCCGTCGGCGCCACTTCGCCGCCTCTTAGGCGTTTGGTGGTGAGAATCGTCTGCTCGGGGCTTTCTGTGTGTCTCGTGAGTGTATATGTGCATAGTTGTTTCTTCGTCAGTGCCGTTAGCCGGTAGTCCAACGTACATGGCTACTTGGCAATAGGTTATGTGATCAGCTGTGTACATCCAGGGCTCAGCACCGAAAACAAGAACACAGCAGAATTATTTCTCTGTTGGTTTCTCACGGTGGCCTTGGTTGCTGTCACGAGTGTGGTAATTATGCTTTTATGAATTCACACGCTCGGGGAATTATGAATGATTTTTCTTTTTAATAGGTTTTTAATAGATAATTATTTTATTTAAATAAAACAAAAAAAAATTATTGTGGCGTGAAAATACCACGTCACACTATTCTAAATTGATTTGGCTTTTCTAATTGTTATTTCAAAATATGAAACGAGTCATTGCCACACAACCCATATTAACGCGATTAAAAATCATACAACTTAAGCAATTGATTAATAATTTAATTTGCTTTCATAATTAAGATTACCATTTATTATAACTTAAAAATTGAAAACTCATGCGAAAATTTTATTGCTTTAAGTTGAGAACCCTTATATTCGCTACAAAATTTCTTTTTTTTTTTTTATTTTTCTTTTAATTTTTAATATTTTTTTTGCATTTTATATTGTTTTTTTCTAATTTATATTTGATTACTTTGAAATTTTTTCATATAGGAAGTTTATTTCTTCTTCCAACTCATGGATATGCTCTACCATGAGTGGCATATTATGATTGAACCTATATTTCAATTCTTTTAAACAATTTACTATTTTTTTTTCATTTTCTTTTCCTTTGTTTGTATCTATTATTACGTAATCTAAATTATTTTCAAATTTCTCTATTTTAATTCTCATAAATTGTATCTGTTTATTTTGTTCATCAATTTGATTTTTCACTGTTAATAATGTATTTTCTAATTCTTTTTTGTTAACTATAATAAATTCATTTTTATGATTATTTTTAATATTTTGTAATAATGTACATTCTACTTTTTTCTTTAATAGATAACATCTCTCATTATAATTATTTTGTTTTTCTAGTGATTTCTTTATGAAATCACAGACTTTTATTCTAACCATTACTTGATTTTATTCTTTTCTTTTAATTTTCTTTTTTTTTTTTTAAAGGAAAAACAACATAAATTTCTTAAACCTAATTTACTTATAATAATATTAACTTTAATATAACTGTAATCTAAACGCTAATTTTATTTGAAAAAGAATTATACGGCATTTTTATACACGTATTACTGTATGTCCGCCATTTTGGCTCCTTAGTATCAACTTTATACGCAAGAGAAAGGAAATTTCGCTATTTTTCATTGTATAACGGTCTTATATGTTTAAACTCTTGCGTGAGTTGTTATATTACAGAGAACACCAAACTGTGACTTTTATACCAGTTGGCTTGATTTAAAAAAAAAATTTACATTACATGAAAATTCACTCTCACGCGTGAGTTGTTCGAGTACGGAGGGCGCCAAATTGTAACGCTCGTACATATTGGCTTTAATAAATAAAATATTTTACATGAGAATTTTTCTATCTCAATCACGTGGGTAAAAAATACCGGAGGGCGCCATATTGTAAACTACTACCTATCCAAAATCTGAAAATGATAGCACAAAGTGCTCGTAGACAAGGAAAAGGATGAGGAATAAAGGTTACTTTAAGCTAGACCAGTTCTTAGCGCAGACGTCATGCTGCAACTAGTCCGGGGTCTCTTTGCTTGTTTGTTATTTGTTAATATGTATAAACATACTAACAACTGATGCCTCTTATAAGCCAGAAAACTCCAAGACTTATAGTCTTATAAGGAGCCTTTTCATAATTTCAATCAAATAAACTTAGATTAATCAAGCTAATCATTATTCTATTCATAAACAATTTCAAATAAAAGAAATAATTATCATTAAATCACTTAACACGTACACAAGGAAATAGAAATGAAAATATAATTAAATTGTTTCACTACAATAAAACTTTGATTATAATTAGGAAATTATTCTGTTATAACTGCTACCGGTACGGAGCTGGTGGTTATCCAGCTCCTCGCGGACCTGCAGAATAATCAGAAAGAATTGATACTAATAACACATATTAAATTTAAGATTTACTTTATTTGAAGAAGGTTGGCCAAAGAGTGCCGTACAAAGATTCGGCTTCGATCTGCTTAAGCGTCGATCAAGCCGCCGCGGCCGCAATCCTCTCCTACTACTAAGTAGAAGAGATACATTTACATATCTTACATTATACTATTACAGGTGCGCTTGGATGTGTGCTAGCGTACGTCACTTAATAGGCGTGTATCATCGCACATCCAAGCGCGTACATACATTCTTATTAATATCCATCTCGCGCGCTAATATACTTTTTAATTGCTACGTCGCGCCGACGCACAAGCTAGAGATAGACTTTTAACGCGATGATTCGAATTCAAGAGAGAATAAGTTTATCGGTAATTATCTATTATTATATTCTTTTTTCTAACTTATCCTCTCTTGAACTCTCTTTCTTTTCTTTATATTATAAATATAATATAAGTGAGCTCACAATTTATATATATATATATATATATATATATATATATATATATATATATATATAACTATAGGACGTTTAATGACAATTTTCCCCACGTATATTAATATGTCGATTCGCATGGACGCACACACATGGGCTTATGAATATATATATATATATATATATATATATATATATATATATATATATATAACCTCTCCCAACCTTTATCCTGAAAAAAGATAGCACAAAGTGCTCATGTATGAGGAAAAGGATAAAAAGGAAAGGTTCTTTTTAAGCTAGACCCGTTTTTGGTGTAGACGCCATGCTACAACCAGTCCGGGGTCTCTTTGCTTATGTTTTTGTACTAATAAATGCCTCTTATAAGCCACGAGACTCTAACTTTGATTTGATAAGATTTAACTACTTATTAATGCCCAATAACACTACATACAAATAAATTTCAATAAGTAACGCGTGATTGGAATTTAAGTACTTCATGTACACTCATCAAAAGACACTTAATTGAAAATAATATTTATCAAATTCTTACTAATCGTAAGATAAGTTAAATAAGATTTTACACACTTTATGAATTCACAAAATAAATACACGTGAATTTAATATTTAATCAATTTTATTAAATTAAGCTTTGATTTTTACTTTAAATAGTCTTTCGTTATTGCTGCTACCGGTACGGGGCTGGTGTTTATCCAGCCCCTCGCGGACCTGCAGAATAACCGAAAATGAGAATAATAGCCACAAGTATTTATTTTAAGATAAACTTTATTAAAAGAGAGCTGGCCAAAGAGTGCCGTACAAAGATTCGGCTTCGATCTGCTTAAGCGTCGATCAAGCCACCGCGGCCGCAATCCTCTCCTGCTACTAAGTAGAAGGGATACATTTACATATCTTACATTATACTATTACAGGTGCGCTTAGATGTGTGCTAGCGTACGTCACTTTATAGGCGTGGATCGGCGCACATCTAAGCGCGTACATATATTCTTATTAATATCCATCTCGCGCGCTGATATACTTTCCAATTGCTACGTCGCGCCGACGCATACGATAGAGATAGACTTTTAACGCGATGATTTTAATTTAAGAGAGAATAAGATTATTGCTAATTATCTTTTATTTTATTCTTTTTTCTCACTTATTCTCTCTCAAATTCTCTTTAAATTCTTTATATTATAAATATAATATAAGTGAGGTCACAATTCGCCCCCCGAAAAAAACTTTTAACTACTTTCTTATATAGTTATTAAATATCTAAATTTATTATGAGTTTCCGGAAAAGGAAATGCCTTTACGTTGCATATTTATGCGAGCAAATTTTGAATCTACATTATTTTTCTTTTCTATTTAAACATTTTAATTCATTTTTATATTTCCGTTTCACTTTTGACTTATAAATGTATCTCATTGTACTCGTATTTGCCTCCCAAAATAAAATAATTTGCACTGTATTGTAATACTTTAATTAATAACTACATTTCTCTTTTGGTCACAAATAATTACTGTGCAATTTATTTTATTTTTTACATCAGTGTGCAATGAGTATCCCTCTTAATGACAATTAACTTTATAATATTTATATATTTTACGCTGCCTTAAAATTTCTTAAAACTACATTACTATTAAAAAAAAATTAAATTTATAATTAAACTAATGATCTGTTGATCCTCGTTGACTCAAGTTCTTCTTCACCTATACGTATTTATCCCAAACTGTTGTGGATTTTTCTTCATTATATCTTTTTTCTTTTTGATGCTTTCATCATTTTTCATAAGTACATGAGTACCTTTCTTTATTCTTCTTAAATTTTGTTTTCTTAACAATATATTATGTTTCTTTCTTGGTCCCTTGTGGCCATACTTTTTGTAAATTTCACTTAGATTTTCATTTATTTGTTTTTGAAGTTTTATAATTTCATTTTTTATTTTATTTTTATTTTCATTCATGCACAACCTAGGTTTATCGAAATTGTTTTTTAATTTATATTTTAATACTTTCTTAAATAAGTTTATATCAATAATTTTTATCCAATGTTTATGTGCTGGTAAGTAGACAGATGCATTACTAGATACTTTATTTTTTTTAGAAATCAAATCTATTTGTTTGATTTCTAGTGTTTGTGATATATTATCACTTTTATTAATTTTTTCATGATCCTCGTCTTTTGCGAGTTCATGTGTTCTATAATTTTCTTTTTTAATGAATGCACATGTATTTGAGTCTTTGCTTTCATGTGATTCTTTTATTTGTTTATGAGTGTACTCATTTAGTTTGAGCTTTTGCTCATTAAATTTTATTTTGACATATTCGTCATTTATAGTGTTTTTCAATAGTATTTTTTCATGCATTGCCCCCCCCAATCATCACATTTAACATTTTTTGAATATCATATTTTGACATATAATCTCTTATATTAAGATTTATTAAGTATGTTTTTATCTTTATTGTTTCTACTTTAAATAATTTTTTATTTTTTATAATTTTACCTTTTATAGGTTTTAATTGGCCTTTTTTAAGCCTTCCTAGGTTTGCGTATTTATTTTTTGAATTTTTAGTTTTTTGTCTTTTTGGGGTGCTAGAGTTCGTTGCGTCTCTAACCCCATCTTTTTTAATATGAGAGGCAACTCCATCTAGTTTTCCTGATTTCCATCATTTTTATTTTCTTCAAAATTTATATTTAATATATCTATTTCTTCATGACTTTTTCTAATTGTTTTATTGTCCACTGGTGGCTTAAATTTTTCATATCTTGTTTTTTCTTTGTTATTTCTATTTGCTAATTCTGCTACATTTATTGCTGGTGAATAGAACTTCTTTTGATTTTGTTCTTGTGAATTTGTTCCAGGTTTATTCCAATGTGTATCATCTGTTGTTTTATTTATATAGTTTTGCCTTCGATTATAATTTGGGTTTTCTTGTTGTCTATTGCTATTGCTATTATTCGTATTATTTCTATTATTTTCATTGTTGATTGATCTGTTTTGTATTTGCTGATTTTGGTTGTGTGCTGTTCTATTTTTTGCGCTCTTCTCTTGAGTTTTGTCGTCGCTATCGAAATCTGCAAGTATTTTTAGGAGTGACATTTTATCTTTGTTTTGTGAAAACTGTATAGCCTGTCTTACGCTTCTATTGAAATGTCTGGCTATTTTCTCTATTAATTCCTCATCTGTGTCATTTAAATTCAATTCTTTTGCGTAGCCGAATAACTGTGTAGCGTATGAGACTCTTGACAATTTTCCTTGTTCATAAAACTGGCCAAATTCGATTTTGCGTCTTGAAGTTCTTTGTATATCATGACTCCAAAATCTCTCTTTAAATATTTCTTCAAATTCATTGTATGTAGTGACGTTATCTTGATGGATATACCACCATTCGTTTGCTTCCTTCTGTAACACTGTTTCTAATATTTGAAGTTTTTGTTCTTCATTTATGTTTTTTAGAGCAATATATTTGTCCAATTTGTTTAGGAATTTTATGGGCCTCTCGGTTTCGTTACCTTCGAATTTTGGAACCGGAATTTTTATTTTGTTTGTGTTTACTTTACTATTTGTAGCTGCTTGTTCTGTTGTTTTGTTTGCTATATTTTCTTGAAGTTGACTTATTTTTTCATCCTGTTCAAATGCTAATTCATCTATCTTTCTATTCAAGCTGCTATGTACCATTTTTATGGCTTCGTCTTCGTTTATTGCTGTTTTTAATCCTTGAAATTCTTCAATTAATTTGTCGTTTCGTTCTGACAATAAGGCGTTTTGTCTTTTATACTCGTTGAGTAGATTTCTCATTACAATGTTATCTTCTGATAATCTTTTTATTTTGTCAGATAATGCGTTTACTTGTTCTTTTACATTTTCTGTTTCTGCGTGTGCTGTTTTTTCTAAATTTAAGTGTATAGATTTTTCTGAATCAGTAGATGTGTTGATTTTTGTTTCTAATTCTTCCTGTTTTGCAAATAATTCTTGTAACTCATCTGATACTACTCTCATCCATTCATTTTGTTTTGATTGATTGTTTGCGTCAAAGGATTTATCAGCATCTTCAATTTCTTTCATTAATAACGTTGAGCGTCTTTTGTTCGCCATTTTGATATATATATTTTTTCTTCTTTACTTTTATTCTTCTTCTTTTTGAATCTTCTTTCTTGAATTTGTTTTGCTTTCGCAATGAAATTTAATTTATAATTTAAACAAAAGAGAAAAAAAATATATTTGTCTGTGCGTTTATTGCGCGACGCTACTGTACAATTTGTTTGATATGTTAGCTTTGTGCATAAGTGTGACACCGAACCTGCAAAGTGTCTATTTGATTTAATTTTAATTTATTTTATAATGTATTCTTTTATCATTTAATTTTTAAGTTTATTTACTTAAATTCTAATGTTCATAAATGAATTTTAGTGAAGCACAAATTGAGCACCACTGTGCTGGTTGAGTGTCACTGTTTACAATATTCTAATTTTGAAATATTATTTAATTTCCTATGTTAAATTTTATTTGAGTTTATCGATGCTTAATTTCATCAATACACGCTTTCTATCGCTTTGTTTACATTTGCGGATTAGCGGTGTTAACTATATTACCTTTTGTGATCTTGGAAATAATTCGAAAATTTGCGACTTTTATGACGTTTAAAATTTTAACGTTATCGCGAATAATATTTAAATTCAAAATTATTTGAAATTTTCTTCCTTTTCGAAGTATTTCCAATTTCTTTTTAATTTTCTTTTCGCAATTTTCTTTTTCTTTTCATTTATTAGATTTTTTCTATTTCATTACTTTAATTATTCATTTTTTCTTTTATTTTTTCTATTTTGAAATTTTCTTTTTCTTTTAATTTATTCAATTTTTTGTATTTTATTACTTTAATTATTTATTTTTTCTTTTATTTTTTCAATTTCCACTTCTATTTCATGCAAATTTTCTAACATTTGTGGCATATTATAATTAAATTTGAATCTAACTTCGTTTAATTTGATCGTGTTTTCATTTACTTTATTTGCTATTTCTGTTACTTTTTTTTCTAAATATTGTAAATATGTTTCTATTTTCTCTACTTTTATTTGCATGAAATTTAAGTTTTCATTTTGTTTTTCGATTTTAGCTGCTACCGCGTTTACAATTTTATCGAATTCTATGTTATTTAATGTTAAAGACTCTGTTTTCTTATAATTTTTGTTTCTTTTTTGTAACGAAAACTCTACATTTTTGCATAAATCGTGACACTTTTCATTATAGTTATTTTGTTTCTCTACTGATTTTATTATAAAATCACATACTTTTATTTTGACCATTACGTTATTGGTTTTATAATTTGTATGTGTCTAGTTATGATTTTCTAATTTTGAAACGAGAAACGATAAGAGAAATTTCTTTACAATTTTGTATTTATTTGATTACAATTTTTGATGTGTCTCTAATTACAATTTTTTTTTTTTTAAATAAAATGATATATCCCTAATTACAATTTTTTGATTTTTTAAACAAAATGAAAAAGGGAAATTTCTTTACAGATTTTTTGACTACTTATTCTCAGTCGTGGGTTTAAACAATACCCGTGGGCGCCAGTTATAACCTCTCCCAACCTTTATCCTGAAAAAAGGTAGCACTAAGTGCTCATGTAAAAGGAAAAGGATGTAAAGGAAAAGTTCTTTTTAAGCTAGACCCGTTTTTGGTGTAGACGCCATGCTACAACCAGTCCGGGGTCTCTATGCTTGTAAGTTTTTACTAAATAAATGCCTCTTATAAGCCAGCGAGCATAAAGACTTATAGCGTTATAAGAGCCTAATCATTTACATTAATTTTGACTCGTTAAGATTTAACTGCTTGTCAACAGCTAATAATACCACGTACAGGTAAATTCAAATAAGTAACGCGTGATTGGAATTTAAGTACTTCATGTACACTCATCAAAAAACACTTAATTGAAAATAATATTTATCAAATTCTTACTAATCGTAAGATAAGTTAATATTAAATAAGATTTTACACACTTTATGAATTCACAAAATAAATATACGTGAATTTAATATTTAATCAATTTTATTAAATTAAGCTTTGATTTTTACTTTAAATAGTCTTTCGTTATTGCTGCTACCGGTACGGGGCTGGTGTTTATCCAGCCCCTCGCGGACCTGCAGAATAACCGAAAATGAGAATAATAGCCACAAGTATTTATTTTAAGATAAACTTTATTAGAAGAGAGCTGGCCAAAGAGTGCCGTACAAAGATTCGGCTTCGATCTGCTCAAGCGTCGATCAAGCCACCGCGGCCGCAATCCTCTCCTGCTACTAAGTAGAAGGGATACATTTACATATCTTACATTATACTATTACAGGTGCGCTTAGATGTGTGCCAGCGTACGTCACTTTATAGGCGTGGATCGGCGCACATCCAAGCGCGTACATATATTCTTATTAATATCCATCTCGCGCGCTGATATACTTTCCAATTGCTACGTCGCGCCGACGCATACGATAGAGATAGACTTTTAACGCGATGATTTGAATTTAAGAGAGAATAAGATTATTGCTAATTATCTTTTATTTTATTCTTTTTTCTCACTTATTCTCTCTCAAATTCTCTTTAAATTCTTTATATTATAAATATAATATAAGTGAGGTCACAATATATATATATATATATATATATATATGTATATTTATACGTATATATACTTGTGTGTATATCTGTGTACACATATACATGGGATATTTAATGTTAATTCACACGCGCGCGCAAACTCACAGATTTATATATACGGGACGTTTCATGCTAATTAACATGCATGACACACGTACTTGAGTTTAAATATATTTTTCTTTATATATATATATATATATATATATATATATATATATATATATATATATATGAACTGTTCCTGTCATAGCGCATGCACGCACACACATGGGCTTATGAATATATGTATATACATATACATGGGATATTTAATGTCAATTCACATGCGCACACACCCACATACACACACAGGTATATATATATATATACATATATATATATATATATATATATAGGACGTTTTATGGTAATTTTTCAATTAAAAATAATTTTTAATTAATAAAAATATCATTACACTATCATTTAATTTTCGAATGTAATAAAATTTCTTCAAAGCTTTTGAATATTATGTCTGTTTTTTTTTTGTTCTAAGTCATTATTCAAACTGATAAATACTATTTTATTATGTTATTATTACTTTTAAACAAAGTATATTTTAGGCGAGTTTAGTTATTAAACAGTATAGTATTCTTTAGAACATTTTTTCTAAATATTTCTTTTTTTTTACTACATACATCATATTTTTTTTTTAATTTCAGTTCTTGAGAGTACTGAAATGAATTGAGTAATTATTATTAAGTTCATACCTTTTACTAGATTTATTTATAGTTTTTGCTTAAGAAAGTTTTGAAATCAATAAAGCAATCGTCGAGTACTTCTGTATTCAATTCTTACTTTTTAATAATATAAAATCCATAAAATGTTTAATTTATATTCTCTTTGATAGACGAATATTTGGAAAAACTTTGCCAAATAATTTTTGAAAAAAAGGTATTATTGAGATGAAGATAGCGATGATAGTACACATCAAAATTGAAAAAAAAATGATATATCAGATTAACTTATTATTTTATTATTGAGTGAATATTACTACTTAAACATTGATGAACTATACTTGATCTTAGTAATATCTATTTTATTTCATTCTTGATGAAAGATTTACTTAATAAACAATTTCCGAAACGATTAACTTCAAAGTTTTGGAATAATTTTCTATTTAATATGGTACGGATGAAGACCTAAATTGTGCAATTTTATTTCTAAAAACTTGGCAGAAGAGCCATTAGCTTCTAACTACTTATATTTGAGAATTTGCTGCCATCAACTTCAAAATTATTTATGCCTTTTAAAAACTTTCAGGGAAGATACCCATTTCAATTGTAATACTTTCAATGAAATAAAATTATGCATTCTTTATCTCATCACACTATCTTTTTATTTTCGAGTGCTGTAAAATCTATTAAATTTTACTAAATATCTACAAAAGAACTTGCCAGGCCCGTGGTTTAATATTTTATGGCGTAGTTAAAAATTTAAAGGTTTATATAGTAAAGATGAGTGAGAGAAAACTAAGAATTTTTGTTCGTATTACATCGCCTGAATGACAAAAAATAATTTTCGAAGTCAAAATAGAATTTTGTTTATTGTATTAGGATGTATCTTTGTTCTTCATCGTTGAAAATTAAATAAAATATTTTCCATCAATATAATACAGAAAAAAATCACACGCACCGTGATGTAAAAATATATGGTACAATATTTTGAGCGGAATGTTAATGTTCTTAATAATATTCTTTGAATATAGAAAACTACTATCCATCGGATGTAAATAATCATTGAAAGGTATATATATATATATATATATATATATATATATATATATATATATATATATATATATATATATGTGTAGATATGTATGTATATGGAAAATACAAAAATTAGTATATCATGTTAACCATTACAGAATAATAAATACGGATTGATTCTTAACGTTTGAGCTTTACTATATACAAGTTAGTATTTATCCTCTTTCATTTAAAAAAGTTAGAACATAGAAAATTGGAAAAGCAAATTTTATAAGACTGAATTTTTTTACTTCTTTACATTGACAATATATTGTGACAGATAAAGATTGTACATGTACACAATTGGTTTATAGATTCATATTTTTAGTTATTATTTAACACACTTAAATTAGCAAACAATTCAATTATAAAGCAGTACTCGCATACATTGAGCATTTCACCAACAAAATATTAAACCACGGGCCTGGCAAGTTCTTTTGTAGTATTTAGTAAAATTTAATATATTTTACAGCACTTAAAAATGAAAAGATAATGTGATGAGATAGAGAATGCATAATTTTATTTCATTAAAAGTATTACAATTAAAATGGATATCCTCCCTGGAAGTTTTTAAAAGGCATAAATAATTTTGAAGTTGACGGCAGCAAATTCTCTAATATAAGTAGTTAGAAGCTAATGGCTCTTCTGCCAAGTTTTTAGAAATAAAATTGCACAATTTTGGTCTTCATCCGTACCATATTAAATAGAAAACTATTCCAAAACTTTGAAGTTAATCGTTTCGGAAATTGTTTATTAAGTAAATCTTTCATCAGGAATGAAATAAAATAGATATTACTAAGATCAAGTATAGTTCATCAATATTTAAGTAGTAATATTCACTCAATAATAAAATAATAAGTTAATCTGATATATCATTTTTTTTTCAATTTTGATGTGTACTATCATCGCTATCTTCATCTCAATAATACCTTTTTTTCAAAAATTATTTGGCAAAGTTTTTCCAAATATTCGTCTATCAGAGAGAATATAAATTAAACATTTTATGGATTTTATATTATTAAAAAGTAAGAATTGAATGCAGTAATTGACGATCGCTTCATTGATTTCAAAACTTTCTTTAGCCAAAATTGTGAATATTTCATGAATTTCATATTATTAAAAAGAATGAATTGAATACAGAAGTACTCGACGATTGCTTGATTGATTTTAAAACTTTCCTAAGCAAAAACTATAGATAAATCTAGTAAAAGGTATAAGCTTAATAATAATCACTCAATTCATTTAGGTACTCTCAAGAACTGAAATTAAAAAAAAAATTATGTATGTGGTAAAAAAAAAGGAATATTAAGAAAAAATGTTCTAAAGAATACTATACTGTTTGATAACTAAACTCGCATAGATTATACTTTTCTAAAAGAAATAATAACATAATAAAATAGTATTCATCAGTTTGAATAATGACTTAAAACAAAAGTTAACAGACATAGTATTCAAAAGCTTTGAAGAAATTTTATTACATTCGAAAATTAAAAGATCGTGTAATGATATTTTTATGAATTTAATATTATTTTGAATAGAATGAATTGAATACAAAAGTATTCGACGATTGCTTGATTGATTTCAAAACTTTCTTAATAAATATTAATGTACATGCGAAAATTGTCATAAAACGTCTTATATATATATATATATATATATATATATATATAACTATAGTACTTATAAATTTTTAAAATAACTTAATTAAAAAAAACACTTTGGAATAAGTACATTGATTGTTGGAAAAGGCCGGTAAAAAATTGAATGCCTTACGCCACAGGCCTGTATATATATATTAGTTATATATATCCTTTGGTCGTACTTAGGTGGAATATGAATGGAGAACAATGTTTGTCTCTTGAGTTCATGGTAGCTACCCAGGATGAGGAGAACAGTATAGAGGTACTCTAAACAAAAGACAGAAAATATATAAGTTATGTGTTATATATATTTAAACGGTCAGTGTGACTGCGCACAAGGACCGTTGGAGAAAGACTGAATACAAGGAAGTGACACGCTCGCTGTTGCTCGCTTGTCTGACTTGGCGCCTGCGCAGGGGCGTTAGCATGTATATGCTTATATGTTTTAGTAAGGGACCCTCTAGAAAGGGACTGGAAACCTCGTTCTGCGTTTTCTATTGGCTGTTACAAACAAGAGATCTAAACCGGAAACTACATAAGAAAGTAATATGTTAGAAAGAGACAGTAAATATTCCACACGAAGACGACCCGTGATTTTTTCTGTAAGCACTTTATCCGTTTCTTTCCGGTTTAGATCAGTATAGCGGCAACATTTTCTTGTCCCTTCCTAGATGGTCCCTAGTTTTAGTGCGCTTATAGCGCTATACCATACATAGACTATGTGTGTGTGGCCACATCACTTCTTCCCCCCCAAAAAAAATGTGTGGGTAATTTTTATTTTATCACAAGTACAAAAAGTATGTGTTGTATTGCACTCATTCACTTATCACACGTTATGATATGAAATTATTTCATCACATTAGAGGTAAACATTCCTCTCATCACAGCCAATGCCAACAAAAATTACAATAATTTTTAATAAATATTTACAAGATAAAAATCATTTTGCATACGATAAATTCATCTCAGTCATTCATCGCAATCACTCATACATCACCGCAGGGTTAGTGTTCGCTCGATTGTAGTGTTTTATTTAACAATATTTGTTAGTCGCAGAGAAATTCCTGACTTTTTAACTAAAAATATATATTTTTTACAACGATGATTTGTTTTATCACAATAAAGCTTTTGATTATTTACAATAATAATTGTTTATTCTATCACATCAGAGTTTTTTTTCTTCATTTACAATTAAGAAGATGTTACTTATTACAGTAAGATCTCTTGCAGTTCGTAAGGACCTTAGTTTATGCAATATGTTTACTGAATTACGCATTATGTTGTATTACGCATTTTTTTGAAGATACAACTTTAATTGAGAAGATATTATCATGTCTCAAGATGTACATTATTTGTTTATTAACGCACTAAAAATGCAATTTAATTACAATAAAATTATCAGTGTGTAAACTGATTTGTATACAGATGTATTGTACAATAATTTGATACATGTAAGTGTTGTTTTACAATTAAATTTTACATAATTGCAAAGTATTGCGCATTAGCTGATGCAGTCAAATGCACTAAGATCAGCTATCTATTGATGAAAGCAACTCAATCGATGGTGGCTTGGTACATGCATATTCGTCTAGATATCTTTATTTTACAATTAAATGTTACATAATTGCAAAGTATTGCGCATTAGCTGATGCAGTCAAATGCACTAAGATCAGCTATCTATTGATGAAAGCAACTCAATCGATGGTGGCTTGGTACATGCATATTCGTCTAGATATCTTTTTATCTATAGTTGTTTTTTATCTAATCGCAGCTGCGATTACCAAGATAACATTGTTTCATAAGCTAAGTGTGTCGAGTGATATGCAATTGTCTAGTACCATGATTGAGCGGAACTCTGTATTTCTAGTTGAATAAACAAGTGCTTGTCAAGGGTTTTATTTAGTGCACTTAGCTGTTAAAAAAAGGGAAAAATATGCATTGTATACTCTTTTAACCTTAGTTAGAACTGTCGCGTGACTCTAATATACATGTGATACATTGATTGAAACAAAAATAAAAAACTATTAACGAATGAATTTACTTAAAAAAAAAATAATAAGAAAATTATGAGCGAGAAAGGTGTATAACTATTGAGCAATTCACAAAAAGGTTAATTTATAGTCGCGACAGACTTGGGCTCGCGAATTGAATCTATGTTGTACCTGACTTCAAAGCACTCATAAAATGAGTCGTTTTCTGCAGCTAGGCTCCTTGGCGTGACAGTTTCACTTCGTTAACACCGGTGAAGATCTTTTCAGTGAGCTACCACATCTGAAACTGCGAGTCGATGTTGGAACAGTCCACCAAGCTCAGCTCTGTTAAAATCTGATTATCTTCCATGAACTCAACGAGTTACTCTACGCGTAATAGTGGACAATTAACCAAAATGATAGAAGAGGCCATGAGTCGAACTTGGGGACTGAGCCATGTAATCGGAGGAAGCTTGTCGGATTCCTTCTACTCACTCCTCTTCTTCCAAGCCAAACGTACCGTTGGGTTATTTTGGACTGAAAGTTTGACAACACCCTCGAGGCTGACCCTGTTCTCGAAAAACCTGGTGGTTTTTCCTATGATCAACTTTCCAAAAGAGAACTCTTGATTTAGCGTCTCAAGTGCCGTTGGCGTCACCGCGACGCCGCGAAAATCAACACTCATGAGCCATGTCCGTTTCACCTGACCCTACGGGTTAATGTCCAATAAATTCTGGAAATCGAACGTGTCCACTCGCGGATGGTGATTGAACCAAAGTGAAACCGTCGCGCATTATCTCCCATTTTCTGTGGTCCATCAACCGTCTGGTAGCGTCGACTACCCGAGCCGAAGTAAAGATGCCCAATCTTTTATTGAACCTTGCGCCATCCTTCCAATACAGTGATTAGTGCCAACTTGGCGTCTTTTTACAAGTATTTGATGATATTCGCTAACACGGCATCAAGACGAAGAGCCACCAGGCAGTCAGAAGGAGGTTCCTTTGGGATCTTTACAGTCAGCTGTGAGCTGTCTGCTACTACGTGCTCCTGAAACGGACATACTTTAACACATCTTCTCCTCGCCTGGCCTCCACGCTTCCCTTTAAAATATTCCTTGTTTAAAATGGCGTCGCACTGCATTTTTGTCGATGACGCAAAGTTATCACATGTTACCCGTGTACCACACCGTTGACTTTTAACAAATACCAAATCGATATTAAACTCCAACTATCCACGGGCAAGTAGCATGTTACCAAGTACCTTCTTTGATACTCTGTGTATGTTATAAACTAATAAGGAGCGTACAGGCTGGTTGCCCACGAACAAAGTCCGGAGGCATTGGGAAGCATGCCTAACCGCGTTTATGCGATAGTCGAGAAAACGCATGTACTCGCTCCTAAACTCGAGCAAACAGATTTCCGTATACCGTAGATGGTGTCTCACGGGCGCGTCACTCGGGGTGACCGTAATTTCGGCTAAAATGCGCTCGTGGATGCGGAAAATCTCTGCGAAAATATCCTGGGTTCTCACCCAACTGCTGGAGGAAGTCATGACTTCGAGCAAGCTAGATCAGCAAGAATTAAAGGAAAAACACAAGAGTTCTCATTATTAATGATATCTTTCATACATTTTGTGAGGAGTGCTTTAATCTCCTCTGACTTAATAATAATATTTCGCTTCCGTTTTCTATGCAGCTTAGGAATCAAGTGCGAGGAATTACATACATATCTAACTAATGTTCTGTCGCTGAATCTTGTTTGTACCCTGTTTGTCTCATTTTTTACTCCCGACTTCAATCGAATCAAGCTTTTTTCTTTTTAATACATTACGGATAAATCTCTCTTTCTTGGATTTCAAAGGAAAATGTAGGATTGGAGTTTCAGGAGAAGCTACGTTGTCTACGATGGGAGAGGGAATGGGTGGAATTTCTATTACTTCCGGTGCGTCTACTACTGTACCGCTTTGCCGTATCATATCAAGATTTTCTTTTTAGATTGCTGATTTCGCACTGTCGTTATCAGCGCTGTTGGCATGATCCTCCCCCCCCCCCCCCGAGTAATGTTTTATCCTAAATTAGGATTAATATTGAGTAATGTTTGATCCTAAATTGACCAAGTTAAAGTTTGAATCATCTAATCGTGTAGATGATAAGGTAGACGACTCAGATGCTATCATTTTACAGGTGGTCCTTAAGTAACTTTGACCGCAAAGTTTTTGCACCTCAGATTTTCCTTTCGAATATCATTCTACGCATATTTAGGATCAAATTCAAACAAAAACCAAAATCGAGGAATGAGTACTTTTTTTATTTATACAAATTTCATTTTTTACATATTTCTTTTTTTATAAAAATAAATATTTTATTGATAATTCATGAGCTCAATTTCTAGAATGCCGTTTTTGAATATAGTTATAAATTATTTACATATTTCAAGCAAATATTATTGTAAATGTAGTCAGGGAAATCTAAAGTTATGTAACAATATAAGTGTCACGTTGAAATTGAGTTTTTTATTGCAAAACATTATAGTGATTAAGATTATGAAAATTGATACGTTTTTAAATTATTTAAAGATGGCACTCGAAGTAATTGTGATTAGAAAATACTTTGTATTAATATTCTATAAGAACACTGCATGTACTTTTGGTATTTCAGTAACACTAAAAGTACAATTTCCATGTAAAAGATTGTATTGAAGAAAATCGAGGCCTAGGTTTTTACAGCGAACTAGCTATGGAATCGGTTCATTATGATTTCCCAGCAATATGGGCTAATGCAAAGTATCATAAAATGATTCTCATTATGCAGATATATATATACAGATAACATGTACATAGTTTTTACTAAAGTTACGAGCAGGGAATTATATTCACAGACTCCTCGTAATAGTTTATCTGCATAATTAGAATCATTGTAGGATACTTTATATTATCCCATGTTACAGAAAAATCAAAATAGACCGCAACCATAGTCTGTTCGCTGTAAAAACTTAGGCCTCGATTTTCTTTAATACTATCTTTTACATGGAAAATGTAGACATTGTTAAAGGGTTATTTTCAGATTTCAATCGTGTGAGCTATGGTTTACGATATCAACGTTTCGTGAACATTACAACGGTCGGTATCCTTAACCACAACTTACACGGTCGGAATCCGAAAAAAACCCTCCAACAATGTCCAATATTCAAGGTGAAAGCTTTGGATCCAAACATGGAAAATATACTTTTGATGTTACTGAAATACCAGAAGTACATGCAGTGTTCTTATAGAATATTAATGAACAGTATTTTATAATTACAATTATTTCAAATGACATCTTGAAATAATTTAAAAACGTATCATTTCTCATAGTCTTTATCACTATAATGTTTTACGAAAAAAATTAATTTCAACGTTACGCTTACATTGTTACATAACTTTAAATTTTCCTAAATGTATTTACAATAATATTTGCTTACAATATATAAATAATTCATAATTCTATTTAAGACGGCATTCTAGAAATTTAGCTCATAAATTATTAATCAAAATTTTTTTTACAAAAAACATATAAAAAATAAAATTTGAATAAATATAAAAGTGCTCATTCTTTGATTTATATTTTTGTTGGAATTTAATCCTAAATATGTCTAGAATCATATCCAGAAGGGAAATCCGAGGTGCAAAAACTTCATGGTCAAATTTACTCGAGGACCACCACGTTCAGTCATAATTCTAGCGCACTTATTGCATATAAGAGAAGCATTACCATCCTGCAAGGGATTTAAGAAGGGGCCGAACTATCTGTCTTTGTCTAATAGCGTTTTTCATCATTTATGTAAACACTATCCGGTATAACAAGAAAAAAAATAGCAGCCCCCGCTAGATATTAGTATAATTAGTAAATTTTGTAATAACAACCAAATTTTTTACCGCATAGTTTTTGACTAATTAGAGACCTACTAGCAATCTAGAATATAACCTATCTTTTTTTGGTAGGTCTCTAATTATTCAAAAACTACGCAGTGAAAAAATTCGGTTGTTATTACAAAATTTACTTATTATACTAATATCTAGGGGGGGCTGCTATTTTTTTCTTGTTATACTGGATAGTGTTTACATAAATGATGAAAAACGCTATTAGACAAAGACAGATAGTTCGGCCCCTTCTTAAAGCGCAGCTTGCTTTCTTAGCACAAACCAGATGATAACAACTGTTGCAATACTTACAGTCAATAACCTGTGATGACTGTTCATTACATAATGGTAGAGAGCACGCCCGTTTCTGCTGCTTAGCAGGCATGACAATGCAGAAATCGCAGTTATAGGTTAGGGAAAAACTCTCGTTCACCGTGTGTCAACAACCCTCAGCAAATTGTAAAAATTATTATCTCAATGCAAACTCAACCAGACACTGTTCATGAAATCGACAAAAAATAACTTTATAATACAATTATATTTAGAATACTGTTAATTTTATTACGAACATCCACACAAACATGTGCATCCTGCTAAGAGCACAACCTTTCCTCTATATATATCTGAAGTTCTGGAAAAAGAACTGCATTTGAAAAGTAATGTTGAAATTTTATGTTATAATGAATATCGAAAATATCAGTATCCAATAATTTGAAGAATATGTTATATAGAATATAATGGTAGTCAGGTGATAGAATAAAGATTATTAATTAACTCGATTAAAACAGCTACTGTTGATTTAATTTATTGTTGATAATAAATCATTTTATTATAAAGGTAATAAATAATTTTTAAGTTTATACACTTATACATATATATGTAATTTTCACTTAATATTTGAGACTCACATAAAATTGACAATTTAAAAACGTATTGCTTATTCCAAAAAAATATTTATAACTAAAACATTATATTAAATTAAATTAAAGTATTACCTATTCAAAGTTACTCACATATAAGATGTATAGTAAAATAAAAAAAAATAATATTAAAAATTAATTGAAAATAAAGGCCACTACCTAAAATCAAAATGATATTAAATTCAAAATGTAAAGATTTTTTTTCTTGTGCATACATATTTTTAATAATAATATCTATTTCGATTGACCATTAATTTGCAGATACACCAATTAATACTTGAATAAATAACAAAAATCTCAATTAGATAAGGACAGCGAATCTGGTCTGCTCTTAAGTTCCAAGTTATACTCAAAACTCAAGTCACGTCTATGAATTCGAGCCTAAAATGTATTTCTTATATCTATTTTCTGTTCTTATTTTTCAACGTTTTACGGCTCTAACAGTTTTTGTATTACAAAATCTTGATTCGATATGATAAACAATTTCACACAAATTTTTGCTTAACGTTTTGTAACTAATTGTGTTTGCAAATGTTTGTGGAGTCTGTAACTCTAACCAGAACCCAGCATAGTATAAATGAGATAGAAGTATAAGGTGTTGAGGTTATAAATGAGTACACGAAAGATATGGTTTAAACGTATATTAGCTGAGACCAGGGATACAGTCAGTAATCGAGTAAGAGAGTGAACGCTCGCACCCTAAAACGTTAACTCGTCTCTAGGGGGTAGGATCGTCTGTAATTTACATGATTGGTTACTTATACTACTTTACACATACACATTCTTACAATACTCCCCCCCTTTTCTTTATTTAATTTGCAATTGCACTTACTTGTGCCATTATTATTATAATAATTCAATCACACCATGGTCGATTAGATACATTGTATTCTAGTACTTACGTACTCACATTCATTCCGTGCGTAACTATATTTACAAAATTAGCTATTAAGAAGATTATGACTCCATATATTTCACATTTTGCATTTACATTATTAATACAAATTTAAATAATTTTGCTTTACGCATAGCTGAATAAACTTAATTTACATTTGCATGGTTTACCATTGAATATTTTTGATACGCACTACAATGCCTAATTAATATTTATTATTGCACTTCGTGTTTGATTGCACTTATCTTTGCTGTGCTTAATCACACTTACATATATATATATATATATATATATATATATATATATATATATTCAAGGGGTTCCCCTGCTCGCTCCGAATACACACATTTCAAAGTAAATAGAAGAGTAGGACATAATGAAGCTAAATTTTATATTAGCGAATGTGAAAAAAGTTCAATAGAAAACATCGATACATAAAAATATACGATATGAAGTTATAGAATTAGAATTAATTATGAAAAGATGGTTTAACGCGACATTCAAAAGTTCACAATGAATCAAACTTATATATTTTTGAAATAAATTATAAATAGAATAGTAAATAACATTAAAATTTCAAGTTATGATTGTATATAATAATATTTAATAATAATTATGAGCGAATAATAAAAAATATAATAATAGAATAATAAAAAATTATGATTATAAATAAATATTTTTATCTTCTTATGTCCTAAATTTTATACATATTGAAAAGAAACAAAGAAAACGCTCCCTCTCTGCATTTTTTAATTTTGGGCTTGAGATCAACATATAAAAATATATGGCTGCATTAAGAATGTTTTTTTTTTTATTGTAGCTAAAAGAAGCTTATATTTTTATTTTTTATTGTCGCTAAAGAAGCGTACACTTTTTTCCATTGTCGTTAAAAAAGCTTACAAATTTATTTATTATTTTCGCTGAAGCATACAGATCTATTGTTTGTTGTCGCTAAAAAAATCTCATATAAGCATACAAATTTATTGTTTGTTATCGCTAAAAGGAGCTTACAGATTAATTTGTTATTATTACTGAAATAATTTTATAGACTTATTTTTTATTGTCGCTAATAGAAGCTTACAAATTTAAATTTTATTGTAGTTATAAAAAGCTTATACATATTTATTCTTCATTGTCGCTAGAGGAGCTTGTACAGTTGCTTGATATTTTTACTGAAAAAAAGTTTAAATAATTACAAATATTTATTTAATATGTCGTTAAATTTCATTGTCGCTAAAAGAAGCTTACAAATTTATGTTTTATTACAAGCTTACATATTTATTTTTTATTGTTGTTAAAAAAACTGATACATTAATTTTTTTTGTAGTAAATCAATATTATTTTATATTTTGTATTTTAACTATCATCAATTTGTTTTTCTGTAACCTTGAAAAATAATCATTTTATATTGAGAATATTGTATTTATTAAGGTAATGAAATAAAAATATTAAATAATTTAATTTACCTTATTTAAAATTATTTCATTTGCTAATATAAGTTCTTCTAACTCCATGTTTTTATCATTTAATACTTGAGTAAATTCTAATCTTTTTACTTTTAGTATATATGTAATATCTATAAAATTTTTAAATATATATATATATACATGAATATTTTCATAAGTGTATATGCATATAATATATTATTATAATTGTTTTTATTATTTTATTCTATTTTTCCAATAATTTCTAGTTTTGTTCCTCTGACCCAATTCACATATTCATTTTCTAATTTATTTAATAAAATGTCTAATTTATATTGTCCATCCGCTATTGTTCCGATGTATTCTGATTCATTTTTTTTATGTTTTTGTGCAAAAGAATTTTTTGAATACCCTTGTATTTTTGAAAAATAAAAAATTATTCATATTATTATATTTTTTTTCAATAATATTTAATTACTTAAAAGGTCTTAATTTTATTTCTTCGAAATTTATTTTAATTGGTTTGTTATTTTTCGATGTATTGTATTCGCCTAAATGAATAATATTCAAATAATATTTTAATGTTAAGAGGAGGTCCCGTATCTCTGTCCTTTTCTAAACAAAGAAATGATTTTTTTACAAAAACTAATAATTTTAGCAAAAAATAAAGAGAAAGCCGCACCTTGTATGGAAAAAAGCAATGTTTTCTTTGATAAGAAAAAATTAATTTTATTGCTTCGTTCTCAAGAAAACTTTGAAAAACCAAATTGTCCACCCTAACCTCTATGATTTAAGTTTTTCAAGGTTTTCTAGAAAACAAAGCAATAAAATTAATTCTTTCTTATCAAAGAAAATATTACTTTTTTTGATACGAGATGCGGCTTTCTCTTCATTTTTTGCTAAAGTTATTAGTTTCTGTAAAAAACTCAATTTTTTTATTAGAAAAGGACGGAGATACGTGACCTCCTCTTAAGTCATATATATTATTTCCTTTATTGTATCCTTTTGCTTTTCATACATTAACATTCTCTAATAATATTTTCTGAAATATTAAAAAATATTTAATAATATGTTATAATTGATAATATTGTATATTATAAAAATTTACTCCGTTTAATTTTAGATTTTTCTTGAATTTTTCAATATTTTCATCATAAATATTGCATTGAATTCTGAATCCTTCAGAATTATTTATTATGAATTTCAAAATCCTGAAATCAGTTTGTTTTTGTTTGTTAACAAAAGTTTGTTCTTCGGAAATTTCTTCAATATAAGCAACCAGAGATTTATTATATGTAATCAAAAATATTTATAACATATATTATATTTTTGATTTGAAAAATAAGTTTTGAATAAAAAAAATCTATATTCAATAATCAACTATTGACTATATACTTATCTTTTAGAACCTTCATCAACATGGAAAAGATACAATGCCCGTTGTTGGAAAATATTAAGAAAGTTAATACCATCCACTGCACTTTTCACACGTTACGAAAAAAATCTGTATGCGCTGTTAAGAATGCACTATCGCTAAAAGAATGGCTACTTGATAATTATTTACCGATCCAAATACAAGACGATAGTAGGGACGAAGTAGACTGCGGTTGGCATTGAACAGATGACTCGCCACCCATATAGCATGAAAGGACTTTGAAAGGATTCTGAAATGATTCATGAAAGGACTACAATCTTTCAGAAATATTTCACTGAAAGGATTCTGAAATAATTCTATGTCCGAGGTATTATTCTTTTAAAAATAATACAAAAAATATTTCATAAAGAATTCACAAGACATTTCAAAATCCTTTCAATGAAAGAATTCTGTAAGGATCCATGAATTCTTTTGGTAATAATTTGTAAATCTTTTAATACATCTTCCATTGAAAGGATTCTGTAAGAATGATATGAAATATTTTTAAAATATTTCATTATATTATTTCTAAAAGGAACATACCCCGGACATAGAATCATTACAGAATCCTTTCAATGAAAGAATTCTGTAAGGATCCATGAATTCTTTTAGTAATAATGCATTAATCTTTTCATATATCTTTAGTTGAGAGACGTGTAAAGTTGTAGAAACTTTATTCTTTCCTGTATTATTTAAGAATCAATTTAGAATTAATGCATACACACACACACACACACACACACACACACACACACACACACACACACACACATATATATATATATATATATATATAACGGATATGATGATATAATTATTTATAGGATTATGAATAGTTTCACAGCGGTTAAAATCGAAGTTATCATAACACAGACATCGCACGCATAACAATTTATAGTTTCCATTTTAGATTCTTATTTTCCTTATATATGAAACGGGAAGCACTCTTACCGCTTGCGAGAATAAGAGATACCGCCATCAAGCGCATAAATTATAAACTAATCCCGAAAATATTTCTAAATGATTCTGTTATATTTCACGTTTTCTTTCAAAAAGTCCTTTCAAAGTTCATTCAGTAAGGATTCATGTAATAACTTTTATTCTCGTCATGATAAGTTCTTTCATGAATTATTTCAAAAAGATTTCAAAATTATTTCATGTATGATTTCTTAAGACTTTACCAAAATATTGCATGAATTATTTCATGAAAGCTTTTTGAATGAATCTTGAAATGATTCGGTGAAAGAATACCTAGGATCATTCCGAAAATCTTTCTAAATTATTTTATGATTAGAACCTTCGTAAGATTTCTAAGTTCTTTCTTGTTTCCTTTCAAGAAGTTCTTTAAAGTATTTTCAGTAAGTATTCATGTAATAACTTTTATCGTCATGATAAGTTCTTTCATGAATTATTTCAAAAAGATTTTAAAATTATCTCATGTAAGGATTCGTGAGATTTTACGAAAATCTTACATGAAATTATTACGTTAAAGCTTTTTGGAAGAATATTGAAATTATCGGTTATTCGATCATTCCGAAAATGTTTTTTAATTATTTTATGACATGAATCGTTGGAAGATTTCTGAGTTCTTTCTTGTTTCCTTTCAAGAAGTCCTCTCAAAGTCCTTTCAGTAAGGATTCGTGTAATATTTCATGTCTTAACTTTCGTTTCCTTTTTAATATTATTTTTGTAAAGACTTTGTAATCTTCCTGTGTATTATTTCATAAATTCTTTTCAAAAGAATATAGTTATCTTTTTAAGGGGAATCCTCATACCGACATAGAGTTCCACCTTATCTACATTGAAATTATGAATTTTAATAATAGTTTAACTATTCATGACTGAAATTCGTAGGAGAGGCACATTCTTAACCTGCCAAAGAATTTATTGCAACGTTGAAAGACAATATAAGGGTAAAAATAAAGGCGAAAACTGCTTAATACGATTAACTTTTCAATGTGGTTATGAATAATCGTATTATGCAGTTTTTGTCTTTATTTTCACTTTTATTCTGTCTTTTAACGTTGCAATACATTCTTTAGAATGTTAAGAATGTGTCTCTTCTATGAATTTAAGTCAAAAATAGTTAAATTTTTATTAAAATGCATAATTCAAATGTAGATAAGGTAGATCTCTATGCCGGTATGAGGACACCCCTTAAGTTCTTTTTAAATGCTTTCAACGTATTATTACTTGTAATATTTCATGAAATTATTTCAAAATTCTTTCATGCTGTGTGGGCATTATATACACATTGTCAGAACTGGATAAGAACCTTTTATTTTCTATAATAAAAAAAGTTGACTTGGGTCGGGATCGAACCCACGACCCTCTGATCGAGAGGCAGGTACTTATATCACTTGACCACGGAGTCGTCGTATTAGATAATTTTGAAAACTTGTATATATGCAGTCTATCGAATATAATCCTATTTTTATTTAAATATTGATTAAATATTTCAAATACTTATTATTATTAATAATTATTTATTATGAAAAAGAATTAACTACAAATTTTTTTTATTCCAAAAGAATTTTAATAATAAATAAATTACGAATCCAGCATTGCACAATCATCAAATATTAAATATAAAAATTATAATATAATAATAATAATATTTAGAATATTAGATAGGCCCCTATCGCTCATACCCATATAATATAATAATAATAATATTTAAAATATTAGATGGGCCCTATAGCGCTCATACCCGCGTGAAATCCGCGTGAGCCAGAAATCCCAGGCTTTCAGAAAACATCATGGTATTACTGGCACAGTGAGCCAGAACACACATAGCATTTCTGGCTCACTGTGCCAAAACATAGATAGCTTATCTACTAGCTGAATTCTTTATTTGATATTAATTAAATAGCAGTTTAGAATGCAACTGTAAATAATTATTCATTTAGAGTACTTTGACTTTAAACTTATAAGTGGATTTTGATTATGCGAATGTGCAGTTATTAATTTAGCTGAATTCTACATTAATTAAGATTCAAATTGTTAAAATATAATAACATTCTAAAATATTACAATAATATTGAATAATTATCATGTAATTAATTAAGAATTATCAAGAGTATTGAGAGTAAATTTGAAATAAAAATTTTCAATAACACTGAAAACATTACTTTTGGAAAATTAAAAAGTTCCATAGCTGCTTACAGAAAGATTTTCCACATTGGAGAAAGTTTCAGTCAAAGGTCCATATATAATGCAACCTATTAATACCAAATAAGTAAAATGAACCTGGGCGTACTCGAATAATTTAAAATTATATGCAAATATAATGGACCAATCAGAAGATAGCAACTATACTTCCGGATTCAAAGCACCTAGAGACATTGAAAAAAAAATTAAAGGTTTAAAAGTATACTTTTATATTAATTTTATTGCTTAGCTCTGTTTTAAAGATTCAACGTTTATAGCCTTGAAAAATCATAAAAATAGCATGATTTTGTGAGCTTTTTGCAAATTTCTTAAGCTAAATTTTTATGTTAATAACTTGATACATTATAATATTAAAAAAAACGTAATTTATGTAAATATTGATAATTTATGAAAGAAACGGGCGTGAAAAATTTTTTTCATTTGTCAGTAGTAGGCAGGAATCTAAAAAATATAAAAAAAACAAGAAAAAATCAATTTTCTAAGTACTGGAAGGATTAAATAGATATTCCAAAAAGGTCTTTGAATAGTTTTCTTAGTTTTTAGTGTTAGGAAATCGATATAAGATTTGGGAATAAGGCTTCGAGCAATCCGGTAAATAACGACCACCCTAATATATATATATATATATATATATATATATATATATATATATATATATATATAAAAATTTATATGAAAAAATCTTATATTATTAATTTATATGCATAGTGAGTATATTTTAAGCATATTTCATTTTTTTAGATTCTGAGCATTTTATATAAATCTAATATCCTCTATCATATAAATATAATTCTCTATTATATGAATATAATAGAGAAAAAGAATAATAAATACTATAAACTTCTGATCTTATAATTATATTATGAAGAATAAAAGATATCTTTATTACCGGTACTTAGATCTCCACAAACATTTATATTGCAATGGCCACTCATCCAGCTTGGACCTAAGCAAGGCTTCCCTCTGACATTTGGCTCAGGAGAATCACATATTCTTTTGCGTATTCCTTCACCGTTACAATTATCATCACAAATCCAAGGTCCCCACTCAGACCACTCACCATCTCGTGCCTTATCGTTAATATCTGCACAATCATTAAATATCGACTTCTGTTATATAACCGGTTACTGCTCACGTGGATAAACTTGGATTTTTCATATAAGAATACAATTATTTATCTCTAATTTCTTAATTTATAGTTTCAACGATATTTAAAATAAAATACCAACATTACACTAATTTTTAAAATTTTTAATCTTTTATGCAAAATTCATAAACATATCTCTTTATTACAATCTTCTATTTTATTAAATAAAAAACATCATATGAATGATTCCATTCAGATTCATGCAGGCCGTCACTAATAAAATTTTTTTTTAGTGATAAAAATAGCTTTTAATATGTATATGAAGATAAAATTTACCTTTTGAAACGCTTGAAAATATGCTTTTCCTTGATATAGCGTATTTAGTGTTGGGTGTAAAAATTAAAATTAAAAAATTGAAAATAAACCTCAATTTTTAAATTGCCGGAGCTTTGTCAATTTTTTACCTTTTTAGACGGTTTTTTGAAGAAAGTGTGCGGAATTCAGTCTAGTTCCAAATGCCGTTTTTATTTTTGCGATACAAGTTGATTTCTCTGAGTTATTCATGAAAAACCGAAAAAAGCGATTTTTTTTAAACGCAATTTTCTCAAAAACTATATTTTTATTTTTTTTATTTTTATGTTTTTATACATAAAAAATACTAACTTTTAGAGTAGGTAAGAATATGTGATTATGCCTTATTTTCTTTAAACAGATTTTTAAACTTTTTTTTTATATTTTCCATTTTAAAACATTGAAAATATGGCGCATCATGCGAATTTTCCAACTATTACGTCTTATTACAATTTATGCTTTTATTTATTAATTTATTAAAAAGATTAACGGAAATCTTTAAAATAAATTCCTGATCAAATTTTTTATCAATTAGAACCGAAATTATAACGATTTGAAGTTTTAGAAAATGTTAAAATCAAACAAAAACTGATATTTAGATTAAAGAATACATGAGTTATTCTTTTTTTTTTTAATTTTGTTGAAATAAAAATTCTATTTTTGGTATTTATTTAAATTTTAAATTTGTAAAAAGTTGAATTTTTTAATGAAGACATTTTTAATGAACAGCAAATTTACAAAAAAAATTAACTAATGAAAACTAATGAATTTACAACCAATTTGAACAAAAATAGTTCAAATTTAAATGAAACGTTTTAATTTACTTCTTGCTACTTATGTCTCAAACTTCTAGCAGTCAAGGTTTGATTTTATTCACTCTTCCAAAAGTAAATTTTTTTAATATCTTTAATTTCTTTTTGATTTTCTTACCATTCCATTTTATTTTGTCGAAAAACTTCTAGTTCATTCTGGTAGATAACAAAAATGTTAATCGACGAAATACACGGAAAAAAGTTTTCATCAATAAAATCAACACTACTCGTAGAATGTTTCATTTCTGTGATAAAGTATTCAAACAATAATGAGATAGTATAATTTTAATAAGTGCCATCCATCGAATTTTAGCTACTAATGTTGGTACCGCTATATTAAAAGCCGAGCGCGTAAAATTCTGATACGTAGTACCTATTTTTTCGGTTCTACAAATAATATTTCTACCTTCTTGGTTCAGCAGCAATATTTCGCGTACCAAGTATCTAATTCTTAATTCCTTAGCACTGATTCTTTCCGTATTATGCATAAAAAACAAGATACCTTGTTTTATGATCATATTTCCATAAATCATATGAACATTACTGTAATATTATTATCGTATAGAGGTAAAAATAGATATTGATTTGAAAATAAATGAAAAAATTTTGTTCTTATGTTACCATATATTACTTACATTGAAATTTCATAGTTATGAGCTATTTTTTAAATTTTATTAATTGCAAGAAGTTCATAAAATTTTTCAAGAATCCAGCAAATTCTAATTTTTATTTAAAAAAATATTGTTTTCAACATTAATAATAAATTTAAAATACTTATACTGTATAAATCTTCCTATATTATATAATTATATTGCAAAATTCAGTTTCAGCAGCCCCACCCTCCCGTGCCCCCCTTCCCCCCTCACTCCCCTCCAGGTTCCCCCACTTCCCCCAGCAATTTTTTTTAAGGACCCCCCACAAAATAAAGTAAAATTTTTTGTAATTCTACACTTCTAAACTACTAAAAATTGAATTAATTATTCTGTAAAGTGTTATTGTATCTTGAGATAGATTATGTTTAAATTATAAAAGAAATAAAACAAAAATAATTTTCCAAATCTTTTCAGTCAAATTAACAAAGGATATTCTAGTTACCATTCTGAATTTTGATACCGAATCCATTCTGAATCTTATAAGAAAAGAATTTCACATATTTCCTGCCACCATGTGATATTGGAAATTTTAGCAGTATTATATAACCTTAAACTATGAAATAAACAGAAATTTTTTAAAATTCAGTATTTAAGTATATTTTTCATGTGCTACGGTGGCACATGATTTGTTATAAAAATCTCAAGGTTCGGTTCACTCTAAATCTTTCAGAAGATATTTTTAAATATATTTTAATATTTGTGAAGTATAGAACTATTTCTATGAAGGGACAATTGCAACCGATAAGTACAAGTTAACATTAAAATGAGTAAATGTAGCTAAAAATCACAATTTTCATTATTTTTAATTACATTTAGATTTTTTAAGAGGGATTGCCGTTTTGCACCACTCTGAAATTTGTAGGCTATATTTATACGTATATTACCTACTTCAATGATTTTTTTGGACATGGGATCGTGGTTCGAAACCTTGAAAAGTGGTATTTCAATGTTTTAAATGACTTCAGCTCAGCGAATATCTACATCAGCACTTTTAAATTAATTTTTCATTAAAATTTAGAATATTTCAAAGAAAAAAGTTTTTTAGTAATGAATTCCTAAAACGCAACCCAACTGAGTAATTTAAGGTTAAAATTAGTCAAAAATGTCAAAAATATGGTTTTCGCCCAACTTTGAAGCTTTGTAGCTCTAAAAATATGTACCAAAGGAATCTAAAAAAATTCTGATTGGTTCATAATATGGAAAAGAACCATTTTACCAGTTTTCAACAAAAAAAAATTTTTCGTCCTCTGATTTCACAGAGAATGGGCGATATATATATATATATATATATATGTATATGAAATCGGTCTTTTTAATACTTGATACTTCGCGCTCGTCAGTACTGACTTCGGGTCGTATTCGGCGCACGTCAAGGTGTGTGGCAGTCTCACATTGTTACCCCCTCCCTTCCATTACCATATGTATGTATGTATATTACCGTATGTATGTATATTACCGTATGTATGTATATATACCGTATGTATATATATATATATATAAGTAAGCAAAACCGGTCTTTTGAATGCGCGCTACAGTTTGCTGCTATGGATTCCTATATATTTTGTGCACGGGACCGGCTTTTTGAATGCCGCATTCAAAAGATCAATTTCTTTAGTACATACGGAAATGGAAGGGAGGGGGTGATAATTTGAGACTGCTACACATCCACGACGTGCGCCGGATACGACCCGAAGTCGGTACTGACGAGTGCGGGTTAAAGCGACTTCGGATTTTAAGTAAGGTTTTATTTTCAAGTTTACAAATTACTCTTTCAATATGTAAAATTTTTCAGATTTTTTAATTTTCCACCATTCTACGGATTATAATAAATGGTGGAAAATTAAAAAATTCAAATAATTTTAGAAATTGAAAGAGTAATTTGTAAACTACAAAATGAAATCGAACCGAACTTCCGTAGTCGCCTTAAATTGAATTGTTAAAATTATTTAAGAATTAATTTCCCTTTTTTAATTTCCCCTTTTAATTGGTTATTGAGTATTTATTATGTCTTTGTTTTGTCTTACCATGAGAGTGTCTGAGCTGCGGGTCACAGATCTTGATAATGCTTCGGGATAAGTATTTAGGTACCAAAATATGAGTTAAGCCATAGCGGTACGGTCTAACGCTTCGAAAAAGTGAAGTTATGGACGATTATAGTCTTATTTTCAGAAAAATATAAAAAAAGAACTCCTAATTAAAGTGTAAATAATTCTATCTAGAAATGTCTAATAAATCTACAATAACTTAAATGAAAGCAGAGAAAGCAGGCTTTAATTTGCTAGTTTCCAAATTGAAAAATAATAATTAGAACTAAAGTTATGCTTGTTTAAAGTTAAGCATCAAAAGAGTACTAAGTGACCATTCTTTAAAATTTAGACTATTTTTGGTACTCTCTTACTGCTCAACTTTAAAACAGCATAACTTTAGTTCTAATTATTATTTTTTAATTCGGAAACTAGCAAATCAAAGCTTACTTTCTCTGCTTTTATTTAAGTTATTGTGGATTAATAAAAGACATTTCTAGACAGAATTATTTACACTTCAGTAAAGAGTTCTTTTTTCATATTTTTCCGAAAATAAGACTATAATCATCCGTAACTTCAGTTTTTCGAAGCATTAGACCGTACCGCTGTGGTTTTATACATATTTTGGTACTTAAGAAGGGGCCGAACTATCTGTCTTTGTTTAATAGCGTTTTTCATCATTTATGTAAACACTATCCAGTATAACAAGAAAAAAATAGCAGCCCCCGCTAAATATTAGTATAATTAGTAAATTTTGTAATAACAACCAAATTTTTTACCGTATAGTTTTTGACTAATTAGAGACCTACTAGCAATCTAGAATATAACCTATCTTTTTTTGGTAGGTCTCTAATTATTCAAAAACTACGCAGTGAAAAAATTTGGTTGTTATTACAAAATTTACTTATTATACTAATATCTAGCGGGGGCTGCTATTTTTTCCTTGTTATACCGGACAGTGTATACATAAATGATGAAAAACGCTATTAGACAAAGACAGATAGTTCGGCCCCTTCTGAAATACTTATCCCAAAGTTTCATCAAGATCTGTGACCCGTAACTCAGACACTCTCCAGGTTAGTAATTTGTGGAAATATTTTTGGAATTGTGCCTGTATATTTATTTAATATGGATTAATATTTTCATGAATATTTTTTTTCTCCTTTTCTTCCAGTTTTGTAGCAGCTTTTGCTATATACTTTCTTTTTTTCTCACGAATAATATTAATATTTTCTTTGTTTTTAACGTATATCTTGTATTTATGACAAATGTCAATTAGCTCTATTTTAGAGAGTAATAGTACCCAGAATGTTTTTCCTTTTTTTATATAATCTGTTATCTGAATAAAATTTATCTTATATATTTAAAATCTTCATTATTTGCTTAAAAATGAAGATTCTTTTATTTACTTAAAATATTAAATTTTGTACATAAAGTTGTAAGTTTAAAAATTATAAATACTGCTGATTATGTTTCTCTTAAAAAAAAACGCCGTTTGTAAACAAAGAATATTACATACGTTATTAAAAATTCTTTTGCACTGACCTACTATTCTTACGTAAAAGTAAAGAATATTCCTGATCTATCCCTGGTAGAAATGTGAGCATTAAAAATGGTGTATATAAAAATTTGAGGTTATTAGTAATAAAAATGCCAAATAAATGGCCAATAAATGTTAAAAAAAGCGTTTTCATTTCTACTGGCCAAAAAATGGTAAAAAAAACGTTTCAATTTCCACCAGGGATGTCTTAAAATTTTATGTAGACTCACTGCTGTTAGACATACACAAGAACGTAGCGCGAAAATTTTTTCTGAGCTTGTATTTTTGTAAGCTCAATGCACTTGCGATGTTTTGATGATAATTGTGTATTTTTTTAAAATGCAGTCTGTTTACTTTACTCTGATATCTTTGAATTTTGCTTTATTTTATATTATTTTATAATTTGATATTATTTTCATAAAAAGAAAATTAATATGTTTTTAGTATCATTGAATATTATTATTAGTACTCGATATTTTAAATGATATTGAATGTTTACTGTTTAGTCAGCTTTTCTTTTTATTTCTTTTATTGACCGAGAACTTGAAATGTATTTCACTTTTGAAATGAAAAAATTTTCAATATATTGGTTTATATGTTGTAGTTTGACAATGTACTAAATAAATGATATTATTTGAAATAAGTTTATAAAAGAATTTGTAATTTTTACTTGATTTCTCATTAAAAAATTTTATTAAAAATAATCATTAAAAATAATTGATGTATAGATTTATCTATTTATAAATTGATTCAATAATCTTACTTTTATTTTTATTGACAATTTTCATGTAAATTGTATTATTTATTTGATATTTGATTTTTAATCGCGCACTTTCGCGTATATACAGTGGGGTCCAATAAAAAAGAGCCACCCTTGAGAAAAAAAGTACTAATTAAAAAAATTTGCATCTCAACAAATAAGGGTCATACAGAACTCTAAGACCACTCATTTTAAACGTATTTATAAGGACTTTTTAATGGTGTATTGGCAATTTAATTTTGAGTACTTGTCTGGGAAATATTACGACTTAAAAATAGAAAAAAAAATTTTGTATTCGCCTGTGTTTAAATTTAAATCATTTTTCGGAAAATGATGGTAGAAAAATTGTACACGGCTAGTTTTAAAGGTATTTTGCTTAACATGAAATTTATATTCTAGTTTTTGCTTTCTCAGAGAAAGCATTGTATCAATAAAAAAAATATTTTTCTATTTTTTCATTAATTTGTACATATTTGAACTCGGTGAAAATTAGTTATCTTAGCGTAGTTTTTTTTTAGAGTCATTTTAAGAATTTTAAAAAACTTTCGATTTTTAATTTTTTTTGTATTTTACGTAAACCACTCGGAGAATTTGTTAGAAAATTTGTATAGAACTTAATTTCGACTGCCAAAAGTAGAAAAACTTTTAAAAACTAATTTCCTTAGCGCACTTTTAATTTTAGAGCATTTTTAAAATTTTTAAAAAAATTTTTATTTTTAATTTTTTTTACGAAAATTATTTGATAGATTTACTCCAAAATTTAAATGCAAGTTATTCGCTACTGTCTGGAAAAAACAAGCTTTAGAAAACATATTTTCTCAGAGCAGTTCTAATTTTAGAGCATTTTCAAAATTGGAAAAAAATTTTTATTTTTCATCTATTTTGTATTTTGTGTAAACTATACTATAAATTTTCTCAAAAATTTTTGTACTATCAATTCGATATTGTCTGAAAAAATAAGCTTTTAAAAACTAATTTTCTTAGAGTGGTTGCAATTTTAGAGAATTTTAAAGATTTAAAAAAAAAATTTCGATTTTTTATTTCTTATTTTTTTTATTTTACGTAAAGTACTCGATAGATTTGTTCTAAAATTTGCAGGGAAATCATTTACAACAACCCAAAAAAGGAAAATTTTCAAAAATTGATTTTTATAGGGTAGTTTTAATTTTGGAGCATTTTTAAAATTTTAAAAAAACAATTTTGAAAAGAAAATTTTATTTATTCAGCCAATTAGATATCGAAAATTACTCGATGGATTTGCTTCAAATTTCGCATACTATCTATGTTTCTGTATAAGTAGACGGGAAGCTATTGAAAATTGGTATTCATAGAATAGTTTTTCTTATAGAGCCATAAACATAAACTGTATTTATATATATATATTTATATATAATATATTACGACTTAAAAATAGAAAAAAAAATTTTTTTTACGTCTGTGTTTAAATTTGAATCATTTTTCGGAAAATGATGGTAGGAAAATTGTACACGGCTAGTTTTAAAAGTATTTTGCTTACCTTAAAATTTATATTCTAGTTTTTTTCTAGGTTCAAAATCGACCGAGATTTAGCGATTTTTGTTCAAAAAAAAGGGTTTTTTTTATTTTTCCGATATCAGCTTTATTACAGGAGATATAGAAAAATGCCTAATAAAAAAATAGTGTATTTTTGTATGCAGAATAACCTTAAATTTTCTCAAAATTTTTGGTGCATTTTAATTTTTTGATATTTTTGCGGTATTCTTATATACATGTATACCATACTCTCTTAAGAGTACCGCAACAATATCAAAAAAAATTAGAATGCACAAAAAATTTTGAGAATATTTAAGGTTATTCTGCATACAAACATACCCTTTTTTTAGTTGGCATTTTTCTATATCTCCTCTTATTAAGCAGATATTGAGACTTGTGAAGTTAGCGCCTGTAAAAATAAAATATTTATATTTTTTAGCAATGAAAAGCTCATTTGCGGAAATAGTCTCCGTGCAAATTTTCATTTGCGGATTTTTCATTTTCAAGTTATTGGAAAAACAAATTTTCTGATATAAGCGCGGCGCTAAAAATGTTTTCCTTATTATTTCATTGAAAACTCCTGTAAAATAATATTCTTTCTAGACTAATTGATTCCTTCTTTCTTGCGAATTACATAAATATTTTCATTTTATTAATTGTTCAATAAAATAATTAGATAAATCAATTTATAATTATTTAGTGGAAAGCAGTTTAAAATCTAGTTATTTTTTAGGAATTCCTGTTCCGCTCGTTCCTATATTCTAATTTTAATATCGCGGGCGCTAAAATTATGAAAATAAATTGAATATATTGATTATTATTCAAGGAATTTAGTATATTTAATAGCATAAATTGTTTTCTCCTCGTATGCGGATTTATTTATAAGTAATAAATTTGCATCACTTCGAATAATTAACATTTTTAAGAAAATCAAAATTAGTCAAAGGTAGAGTCAGCTGTTATAACTTTACAAGGTTATAAAATTTAAAGGGACAGTTTTTATTTTTGCAGACGCGTATAAATAATAAAAAAGTAACGTAAGTAAATTATATTCTTAAATAATCAAAACGATGCAACAATTAAGAATAAAAGGATTTTAACATAGTTTAGAAATTGCAATGTTTTGCTTCTCATATTTATATCCCGATATCTCGAATAATCTTACTTATAAATAAATCCGCATACGAGGAGAAAACAATTTATGCTATTAAATATACTAAATTCCTTGAATAATAATCAATATATTCAATTTATTTTCATAATTTCAGCGCCCGCGATATTAAAATTAGAATGTAGGAACGAGCGGAACAGGAATTCCTAAAAAATAACTAGATTTTAAACTGCTTTCCACTAAATAATTATAAATTGATTTATCTAATTATTTTATTGAACAATTAATTAAATGAAAATATTCATGTAATTCGCAAGAAAGAAGGAATCAATTAGTCTAGAAAGAATATTATTTTACAGGAGTTTTCAATGAAATAATAAGGAAAACATTTTTAGCGCCGCGCTTATATCAGAAAATTTGTTTTTCCAATAACTTGAAAATGAAAAATCCGCAAATAAAAATTTGCACGGAGACTATTTCCGCAAATGAGGAGCAAACGTTTTAGCTTTTATTGCTAAAAAATATAAATATTTTATTTTTACAGGTGCTAACTTCACAAGTCTCAGATATTGGAAAAATGAAAAAGACCCTTTTTTTGAACAAAAATCGCTACATCTCGGTCAATTTTGAACCTAAAAAAAAACGCTGCCAAGTGCTTTGGCGGAATGTTTTCTCATAGAGCTCTTTATGATTCATTAATTTTTTGATATTTATTTAAATGTGATTTGAATATTAAAAAATTGTCTAACATTAATATTTATTCATATTGTACTTTATAAATTTCGAACATATATGCTAGCTGTTTGCTTTTTCAACATTTATAATTTATTTTAAATCATTAAGTAATACAAAAAAATTGGTTCTATTGAAAAAATGATATAATGTAGTAATAAAAAGAATGATGACAACAAAATTTCTAATCTTTATAAAATGCAATCATATTTATATATAATTACAGTTTATGTTTATGGCTCTATAAGAAAAACTATTCTATGAATACCAATTGCCAATAGCTTCCCGTCTACTTATATAAAAACATAGATAGTATGCGAAATTTGAAGCAAACACATCGAGTAATTTTCGATATCTAATTGGCTGAATAAATAAAATTTTCTTTTCAAAATTATTTTTTTTAAATTTTAAAAATGCTCCAAAATTAAAACTACCCTATAAAAATCAATTTTTGAAAATTTTCCTTTTTTGGGCTGTTGTAAATGATTTCCCTGCAAATTTTAGAACAAATCTATCGAGTACTTTACGTCAAATAAAAAAAATAAGAAATAAAAAATCGAAATTTTTTTTAAAAATCTTTAAAATTTTCTAAAATTGCAACCACTCTAAGAAAATTAGTTTTTAAAAGCTTATTTTTTCAGACAATATCGAATTGATAGTACAAAAATTTTTGAGAAAATTTATAGTATAGTTTACACAAAATAGAAAATAGATAAAAAATAAAAATTTTTTTTCAATTTTGAAAATGCTCTAAAATTAGAACTGCTGTGAGAAAATATGTTTTCCAAAGCTTGTTTTTTCCAGACAGTAGCGAATAACTTGCATTTAAATTTTGGAGTAAATCTATCAAATAATTTTCGTAAAATAGAAAAAAATTAAAAATAAAAATTTTTTTAAAAATTTTAAAAATGCTCTAAAATTAAAAGTGCGCTAAGGAAATCAGTTTTTAAAAGTTTTTCTACTTTTGGCAGTCGAAATTAAGTTCTATACAAATTTTCAAACAAATTCTCCGAGTGGTTTACGTAAAATACAAAAAAAATGAAAAATCGAAAGTTTTTTAAAATTCTTAAAATGACTCTAAAAAAAAACTACGCTAAGATAACTAATTTTCACCGAGTTCAAATATGTACAAATTAATGAAAAAATAGAAAAATATTTTTTCTATCGATACAATGCTTTCTCTGAGAAAGCAAAAAGTAAAATATAAATTTCATGTTAAGCAAAATACCTTTAAAACTAGCCGTGTACAATTTTTCTACCATCATTTTCCGAAAAATGATTTAAATTTAAACACAGGCGAATACAAAATTTTTTTTTCTATTTTTAAGTCGTAATATTTCCCAGACAAGTACTCAAAATTGAATTGCCAATACACCATTAAAAAGTCCTTATAAATACGTTTAAAATGAGTGGTCTTAGAGTTCTGTATGACCCTTATTTGTTGAGATACAAAATTTTTTAATTAGTACTTTTTTTCTCAAGGGTGGCTCTTTTTTATTGGACCCCACTGTAAAAATTATTTAATTACGCACTTTGCGTATAATATATTAATTTTATTTGTATAATATTTTAATAACACTATTCGTATTTAATAATACACTTCGCGTTTAATATTTTATTTCTAATGACGCTATTCGTATTTGATAATACACTTCGCATTTAATAATTTCATGTATATTTATTAGATTTGTGCCTTTAATATATAATATTTTATTTGACGCATTTGGCGGTTTATTAACATACTTTTAAACACTGTATTTATTATAAACCCTTTGAATATATTTTCATGGACTGCGACGCCGTTCGGCATCGCTATTTTATTAAGAGAATTAAATTATTATAAAACTGTAAAGCGTACGTTTTTTTTTTAAATAAATCTTTTTTCTCTCTAGATACTATTTAACAAGGTGTAATATTTGTATGATTTTATTTTATCAAAAATGTTGTATGAATTTTATTTTTCATGGGTCGGAGCCGTAGTTATGGAATTTGAATCGAGCGATTTTTCCGCTTGATTTCGTCTGCCTAGACATCATAGTAAAAGAACGAAAATAACGAGAGAGTTTGTTTGCGCCGAAGGAAGAAAGAAAAACATGAAAGAAAGAAGATGAAGAGAAAAAGAATAAAGCGAACTATAAAGACTTTTTGTAATTTATAAATCGAAGCGAAAGATTTTCTATTATGTGTATGCGTCAAATAAGTGTAAAGTTGCGTATTAGTATTCAAGTGAGAGTGAGCGAGAGAACAAATCCATACGTGCGAGCGAGAAAAAGAGAGGGCGAAAGAAGGACTAAGCGCCGGCGCCTCTCTTGAAAGAAATAGTATTTTATGCGTCATAATTTATTGAATTAGTTAAAATAAATGAAGAATAATTATTGCAAGTGTGTAAGATTAAATGCATTAAATTATTTGTTAAATTAGTTAATAATAATAGAGCGCGAAACGGAAATAAATAATAGCCAATGGGATTGTTACGCGCCAATTGTTAGTTAATATTTTGTCGAAAACGAAGCGCTGTGATTGGCCCGCCCTCAACGAACTTGTCGTTCCTCGCCGAACAAAGTGGGCCTTGTCGTCAATCGTTGTCGAGTCTTGCAGCGAAGCGCTCGTGTTCAGAGAGGGAATCCGAGATTTTTTTTTTGAGAGTGTGCCTTTGTTAAGAAAGAGTTTTCTTGTGTCGAGTTTTTTTTTGTGTTTAATTTTCTATCAAAGAGTTTTTCGTGTGAGATAAATATTAATAAATTATTTAGAGTCAGCGGGTAGTAGAGCCTATAGTTTTTTTTGTGTGTAATTAACGTGTAAAATTTTAATTGTTTAACAAAGGCCGCGAGATTTTATAATAAAAATAAAGAGAGAATAAAGAGCGTTTGTTTATTTAAAATAGCGTGTGTATATCAGAGTGTAGTTGCGCCTTTTTTTTATATTGTGTTCGTGTAGATAGAAAGGAAAATTTCTAATCACCTAGAGAGAAAAAGGACACGGTCTTGCGTCAAAAGGCCCAGGGTAGCTTCACCAGTGGGTGTATCGAGAGAGCGAGAGAGTGAGAGAGAGAGCCGATCAGAGTAGCGATCACCAGCGAGGAGAAAAGCGAAGAAAAGCTCTCTTTGTCTAAGGTATAGTGTGAAATTTCTTAGCGCGTATGCTTGCATTGAATGTCTGTATGCCGGTAAAATAAGAAAAAAATTACTTATATTTTTAGTTAAATTCATATTTAAAAATCTCTTTTTTTTCTATTTGTAATTTGATATATATTAAATTTAAGTATTCTTTTCTTTTATCAAGCGTGATTTTCTATGTATGTAAATTCGTATGTGTGTGTGGAATGAAATAGTTGTGTGAAAGTAGAAAAAAGTGTAACGAGAACCGCGAGATTAAAATTTATTAGAAGTGTTTTATTAAATTTCCTATTATATGTGTAATAATTAGTGTGAAAAAAAAGGAAGTGTAAAGTTTGTAAATTGCCGTGCGTGAAAACCGCTGACAGAAATTTTCCATAGAAATAAAATTTCAGTTGATAGTCGCGAGAATCGCGCCGAGTTCGTGGAAGTCAGTGTAGAATTCGAAAATAAGGGGGAGGTATAGTAGAGCCAGAAAGCGAGCAGAGCCTGCGGTGCCGTGTAGAGGCAGTGGCGCGACCGTCTATGTCAGAGCCCACTAGCCGCGCGGTATAGGAGAGTGAGTGAGAAAGAGAGAGAAAGGAAGACGCAAAGAGAAACGAGATTGAGTGAGTTGCGTATAGCATAGGCATATAAAAAGATTTTTGTGATTTCGCCCGTGACAAATCTATGCGCTTGAGTATTATCAATATTAATTTTAATGTGTTAAAATTTTAAAGATGAGTGTAAAATTCTGTGATAGAGAAAATTTAAATTATAATATTTTTCTTTAAAATTAATTGTGGTATATTCTTTTTACTTTAACTAATTATACCTAGAGTGTGCGTGAGTGAGAGAGAGAGAGAGAGAGAGAGAGAGAGGGAGAGAGAGAGTACATTAAAAAGAATTAAAGAGAGTTTATTGAAATTGAAAAAGTGTGCATTTAGATAAGAAAAATAGAAAAAGGATCTTGGTATATAAAAATATTACACGCGTCTCCCGAACGCGTGAATCTCGGCAGATCCCCTCTGTGATAGTCTCATCAGAAATCACAGTTTTATTAAATTTTTAGATTTTTGGCGATTTGGGATACTGGGACGACGTCGTCGCAAATACATCGTCACAGGACTTTATATTTAAACCGGTAAAGAATTATAAATTTTCTCTGATTATCCTTTAATATATCCAATAGGATCCTTCAATCGAAAATTTGTACCAGAACCAAAATGTTAGGTTCTGGCTTTCACCAGTACTAAATAAAATGAATAATTTATATAATTTACAGTTAGATTGAATAATTTAGATTTGTATATATTGAATTGAATATTAAACCTAATACGTTTGATTGAGTGAATTTGATTTATTTTAAAATGTTTAAGTTAATATTAAAGTAATAAAAATTGAATAACATAAGTATCATAAGAAGATGTATGTAATCTAGTGGTGGAGAAAGCTCCACCAATATTTAACTGAGAGGCATCGCTCTCACTATTGAACAATTATTAAGAGGAGGTCGAGTTTAACTGTCCTTTTCTAATTAAAGAATTAATTTTTTCACAAAAATTAATTACTGTAGCAAAAAATAAGAAGAAAGCCCCATCTTATATAATAAAAAGCGAGATTTTCTTTTATGAGGAAAAATTATTTTTATTGATTCGTTTTTAAGAAAACTTTGAAAAACTTAAAAAATGGAGGTTAGGATGGGCAATTAAGTTTTTCGAAGTTTTCTTAAAAACGAAGCGATAAAAATAATTTTTCCTTATTAAAGAAAATCTTGCTTTTCATTATACAAGATGGGGCTTTCTTCTTATTTTTTGCTACAATCATTAATTTTTGTGAAAAAGTCAATTCTTTAATTAGAAAAGGACAGATATACTCGACCTCCTCTTAAAGATAATTTAATGATTTGAATATGAATATATATTAAAATTTATTCTTACCTTTTAGTGCTCTTTTAGGCACGATATGTAAATATATATATCCTCGAGGTCTATTAATACCATTTTTAACACTTTTAATACAATAGATTTTTACACGCGTATATATTTTATTATTATATATATTTATATGTAATATTAGCTGTTGCTATTGAAATATAAGAACAACTTACGGGCAGTGTAAACTTGTTACCAAAAAGAAACCCGAGGTAATGCCCATTTTCAATGGTTTTAATTTGATTTTTATAATCGAATTTGTTTATAAAATTTTATTTTTTACATCATTTTTTATTTATCAATTTTTAATAATTTCAATAACATGCTTTGGAATGCGTGTCTTCATTTTCTTTTTACGTTCGTAATTTCGCAATACTTGCTTCGATTCTTTTCCTTTTGGTCTACTTAATTTAACAATTTCGCTTGGTAATCAAATAATGTGGCCATTCAATAACTGAGGAATTTTTGATTTACCAATGTTAACAAAAAGATACGCGTTATGACGTATCACGAATACGGTGCTTCGATAAATTTTGATTTTTACATTAAATTCAAAATATTGAAATATAATCAATTTATTTTAATTAATTTTAGGTATATTTATATGTAATTAAATATGTTTCTACAATAAGTCTTGATTTCTAGTACAATGTTCAGACGTTGAATTATCGTCGTGTGATTCAATCAAACTGAAGAAGCATCCTTAAGATTGTGATCTTTAAATTCGAATTCTGTAAATTTATATTTACCATCATTTTACATTGCAAATTTCAAGTGTATGCAGAAATTTAATTGACAAGGAAAGTGTTTCACCTCCGGGTCACCAATTTTGCTGAAATTTCGGGAATTTTTTCTGGATGCAGAAACACGAAGAAAGCCAAAATTTTAGAGGCCAACGTTCAATATTTCCCTAGTTACAGGCCATCGAAGAAAATCACTAAAAAAATCACTATATTTTCAAACGCTTGTAGTATCTCATCATTGTTAGCTAGAAGCTTATACCTTTTTTTAAATGAAAGCTTAACTCAAATCCTTTCGAAATAGTACCTATGGCATCCCAAAATATTATTTTTCCCCCAAGTTAAAGTGTAATAAAGATTGGACCTGAATTTTTTGTTTAAAACATTAATTAATAATATAGGCTAAAATTGGGTTCAATCTTTATTACGCTATAACTTTGGGAAAAAATAATATTTTGATATGCGATAACTACTATTTCGAAAGGATTTTAGCTCAGCTTTCATTTAAAAAAAGTTTCAAGCTTTTAGGTAATAATGCTAAGGAACTATAAGCGTTCGAAAATCTAGTAACTTCTTTAGTAATTTTCTTTAATGACCTGTAACTAGGGAAATATTGAGCGTTACCCTCTAAAATTTTGGCTTTCTTCATATTTTTGCATCCAGAAAATATTCCCAAAATTTGAGCAAAAACGGTGACCCGAAGGTGAAACACTCTCCTTGTGAGTGACGTATTTTATGATTGTAAATATAATTTTATATTAATTATATACGTAATTTAAACATACGAAAAATGAATGAAGGTGAGACTAAAACGTTTGTCCCTCAAGTAACTTGACTTCTGCTTGAGTAACAAGCACTGGAGTCAAGCCTGAATGCAAAATCCTCCGCACGCTTAGGTTATGTACATAATTTCATGTCGCTGTAAGCCTTATTAGGAACTGCATAAATATTATTTAAAAATTCTTAAAGTCTTTGTTATTAGGCTGTACAAAAGAAAAACTCTAATTCACTTTTTTTATATTTTATAAAAGTTTTTATTCATATGTTGAAGTTTTTGACTTATATTTATCCAGCTTTAAACGGAGTGTGTTTCTTAAAACAACGAATGACTTGAAGAAGCAGCATTGGAGATCTCACAAATAACTGACTGATGGATCATAACAACGACCACACAAGAGCTGTAACGCTGCATTTATTACCTACAAGAGAAGTGGTAGGAGCCTAGAGTGATATAGCTTGCTTATACACTTAACACTCCCTCCTGAGCTGATCTCTCTGTTGACCTCATTTCTTTTCAGCTGAAAAATTTTCCAGATACCTCACAACTTAGGATCTGTAAAAAAAGAAAGAATTACACATTTAATTCATTATTTAGGAGTGATGCAGTCAAGCTAGCATGTAATTTAAAAGGTAGGGCCTTAGTGAATACATCAGCAAGTTGTTGTTTAGAAGCAACCTAATTAATTTTTATTAGATTTCTGGCAACGAATTCTCGAACGTAATGCTCTCGAATTTCTGTCATATGTCTGAGTTTATTAGTACGACTAATAAGCTCAGACACATAAAACAGCGTTTTAGTATTAAGAGGAGGCCGAACTATCTGTCTCTGTCTAATAGTGTTTTTCATCTTTTATATGAACACCACCAGTTTTAATAAGAAAAAAATAGTAGCCCCCGCTAAATATTAATATAATAAGTAAATTTTATAATTATAACGAAATAATTTTATCGCGTAATATTTTAGTATGATTTGACCTACGAACTGCCGCAAATACAATCTGTCTTCTTTTATAAAATTTTGGTAGGTCAAATCATACTAAAAAATTACGCGATAAAATTAAATCGTTATGATTATAAAATTTACTCATTATATTAATATCTAGCGGGGGCTGCTATTTTTTCCTGTCAAAACCGATGGTTTTTATATAAAAGATGGAAAACACTATTAGACAAAGACAGAGAGTTCGGCCTGCTCTTAAGCTTAGTGAGTTTTTCAAAGATACCACCTCCTGACATGCTTCGCTCATCGCAATATATTCAGCATGACATGTTGAGAGAGCTACGTAGGACTGTTTGTGTGTTTTTCAGGCTATTGTATCACCGAACAACTTAACAACAAATCCACTAGTTGCCAGTGATCCTTTACAATCAGCAAAGCTTGCATCTGAAAAACCTTGTAAATTTTCTAACTTTTCTTCGAACATGAATCCTAAACATTTAGAATATTTCAAATATTCCAATATTTCGCTGAAAGGTAAACGGAGTCTTCCATTTAAGCTTCCATGAAATCTTTCAGCGCAATGATTTATCAATCTTCCAACGGAATCTTTCTTGGAAGATTAACAGAATCTTCTAGGAGGCTTGAGTTGGAATTTTCAGTAAAAATTCGCAATATTTCCCCAAAAGGAAAACGAAGTCTTCTATAAAGCTCCTATGAAATTTTTCGGTGCAATGATTCATCAATCTTCCAACGGAATCTTCCTTGGAACGTTTACGGAAGCTTTCAGGAGCCTTCCACTAAAATGTTTCGATGACGATTTCCAATATTTCGCTGAAAGGTAAACGGAGTCTTCCATTCAAGTTTCCATGAAATCTTTCGAAGCAATGATTCGTCAATCTTCCAACGGAATCTGCCTTAAAAGGTTTACGTGATCTTCCAGGAGACCTAAATCGGAATATTCCAATGGAAATTCCCAAAATTTCCCCGATAGGAAAACACAGTCTTCTATAGAGCTTCCATGGAATCTTTCGGTGCAATGATTCATCAATGTTCCCACAAAATCTTCCTTGAAAGATTTACGGAAGCTTTCAGGAGCCTTCCACTGAAATGTTTCGATGACGATTTCCAATATTTCGCTGAAAGGCAAACGGAGTCTTCCGTTCAAATTTCCATCAAATCGTCCAGTGCAATAATAATTCCTGATTCATTAGTCTACTGATGGAATCTTCCATGGAATGTTAACGGAAGCTTCCTGAAGTCTTCAGCCGGAATGTTTCAGTCGAAAATTTCCAATAAATCCCTAAAAGGAAAACGAAGTCTTCTATAAAGCTTCTATGAAATTTTTCGGTGCAATGATTCATCAATCTTCACACGGAATCTTCCTTGGAAGTTTCACGGAAGCTTTCAGGAGCCTTCCACTAAAATGTTTCGATGACGATTTCCAATATTTCGCTGAAAGGTAAACAGAGTCTTCCATTCGAGCTTCCATATAATCTTTTGGTTTAATGATTTATTGATCTTCCAACGAAATCTTCTTCGGCAGCTTTACGGGAGCTTTTAGGAGCCTTCTACTGAAATGTTTCAATGACAATTTCCAATATTTCGCGGAAAGGTAAGCACAGTCTTTTATTTGAATTTCCATAAAATTTTTCGGTTTAATAATTCATCAGTCTTCAAACGGAATACTCCTTGGAAGGTTTGCGACATCTTCTAGAAGCCTTTCACTAGAATGTTCCAATGACAATTTTTAATATTTCGCTGAAAGGTAAACGGAGTCTTTGATTCAAGTTTTCATGAATTCTTTCGGTGCAATGATTCATTAATCTTCTAACGAAATCTTCCTTTGAAGGTTTACGGAAGCTTTCAGGAGCCTTTCACTAAAATGTTTCGATGACGATTTCCAATATTTCGCTGAAAGGTAAACAGAGTCTTCCATTCGAGCTTCCATATAATCTTTTGGTTAAATGATTTATTGATCTTCCAACGAAATCTTCTTCGGCAGCTTTACGGGAGCTTTCAGGAGCCTTCTACTGAAATGTTTCAATGACAATTTCCAATATTTCGTAGAAAGGTAAGCACAGTCTTTTATTCAAATTTCCATAAAATTTTTCGGTTTAATAATTCATCAGCCTTCAAACGGAATACTCCTTGGAAGGTTTGCGAAATCTTCTAGAAGCCTTTCACTAGAATGTTCCAATGACAATTTTTAATATTTCGCTGAAAGGTAAACAGAGTCTTCCATTCAAGTTTTCATGAAATCTTTAGGTGCAATGATTATTAATCTTCTAACGAAATCTTCCTTAGAAGGTTTACGTATTCTTCCAGGAGACTTAAATCGGAATATTCCAGTGAAAATTTCCAACATTTTCCCGAAAAGAAAACGGAGTCTTCTATGAAGATTCCATGAAATCTCTTGGTGCAATGATTTATTAATCTTCCGACGGAATCTTCCTTGAAAGATTTACGAAAGTTTTCAGGAGCCTTCCAGTGAAATATTTCAATGACAATTTTTAATGTTTTGCTGGAAGGTAAACAGAGTTTTTTATTCAAGTTTCCATACAATTTTTCGGTGCAATTACTAAACAATCTTTCAACGGAATCTTCCTTGGAAGCTTTACGAAACCTTTTAGGAGCCCACCACTAAACTGTTTTAAAGGCCATTTCCAATATTTTGCGGAAAGGTAGACGGAGTCTTTTGTTCAAGTTTTCATAAAATCTCTAGGTGCAATGATTCATCAATCTCCCAACGGAATCTTTTTCAGAATGTTCACGGAAGCTTTCAGGAGCCTTCCACTGAAATAATTCAGTGATGATTTCCAATATTTTGCTAAAAGGTAAACGGAGTCTCACATTCATGTTTCCAAAAAATTTTTCGGTGCAATGATTAAAGAATCTTTCAACGGAATCTTCCTTGGAGGGTTTACGGAAGCTTTCAGGAGCCTTCCACTGGAATGTTTCAATGACGATTTCCAATATTTCGCTGAAAGGTAAACAGAGTCTTCCATTCGAGCTTCCATATAATCTTTTGGTTAAATGATTTATTGATCTTAATAATATCTTGATAATATTTACAAGAATATAAAATATTTACTAAAATATATATCTGCTGTTACTATCAAAATCAATAGTTTGATATGATGTTGAATTAGCTGCATAAGAAGATGCGCTGTTTAATCAGCGGCATAAGAATATGCGCTGTTAAATTGGCTGTATACAAGGATGCGCTGTTAAATCGGCTGCATATTTTGTTGCGCTGTCAAACTGGCTGCATATAGGGATGCGCTGTCAAATTGGCTGCATATAGGGATGCTCTGTTTAATCGGTTGTATAATGGAATGAGCTGTTAAATCGGCTGCATATGGAAATGCGCTATTAGATTCGCAATGTCCAATGCCAAGGTAAGACGCACAAACATATTGCATTTAAAATAAAGAAAAATATTAAAGCGTCTGGAGCGGAGCCTGTATAAAATATTATAAGAAATACGCACCACGAAAAAACCTAATGTAAAAGTATACTAGCTTGGATAAAACGCTACGTTGAGAAATATAGGACACAAAATAATGTGAAACCCAAAAACTATAAAAATCAAAAAATATAGAACCCAAGAAAATAGAAAAATTAAAATATAGAGCCCAAGAAAATATTAAAATGAAACAAATATTGAGCACAAAAAAACAAGAATCAAAAAAATATTGAGCCCAAAAAAATGTAGAGCCCAAGAAAATATAAGAATCAAAAAAATACAAGGCCCAAAAAAATATGAAAATCGAAAAAATATTCGGCCAAAAAAGATATAGAGCCAAGAAACTATAAGAATAGAAAGAATATTGAGCCTAAAAAAATATAGAGCCCAAGAAAATATGAGAATCAAAAAACTATTAGGTTAAAAAAATATAGAGCCCAAGAAATTATAAAAATCAAAAAAAAACTGGACCCAAAAAATATGAAATTCGAAAAAATATTCGGCCAAAAAAGATATAGAGCCAAGAAAATATAATAGAAAAAATATTGGGCCAAAAAAAATATAAGTATCAAAAAATATTAGGCCCAAAAAATATAAGAATCAAGAAAATACTGGGCCCAAATAATATGAGAATCGAAAAAATATTAGGCCAAAAAAGATATAGAGCCAAAAAAATATAAAAATAGAAAAAATATCGGACCCTAAAAAATATAGAGCCCTAGAAATTATAAGAATCAGAAAAATATTGGGCCCAAAAAAATATAAGAATCAAAAAAATATTGGGCCCAAAAAAAATGAAGCCCAAGAAATTATAAGAATAATGAATGTTGGGCTCATCACAATATAAAGCCCAAAAAAATATAAGAATCAAAAAAATATTGGGCCTAAAAACATGGAGCTCAAGAAAATATAAGAATAATAAACGTTGGATCCATAAAAATATAGAGCCCGAGAAAATATAAAAATAGAAAATACATTGGGCCCAAAGAAATATGGACCCAAGAAAATATAAGTATCAAAAAAACATTAGGCCCAAAGAAATATAGACCCAAGAATATATAAGAATCAAAAAAATATTGGGCCAAAAAAATATAAAGCCCAAAAAAATATAAGAATCAAAAAAATATTGGGCCCAAAAAAATGGAGTTCAAGACAATATAAGAATAATAAACGTTGAGCCCATAAAAATATAGAACCCAGGAAGATATAAGAATAGAAAAAAACATTGGGCCCAAAAATATATAGACCCAAGAAAATATAAGAATCAAAAAAACATTAGGCCCAAAAACATATAGAGCCCAAAAAATATAAGAATCAAAAATATTTTGGGCCCAAAAAAATATAGAGCCCAAGAAAATATAAGAATCAAAAAAATATTGGGCCCAAAAAAAATATGGAGCCCAAGAAAATATAAGAATCAAAAATATATTGGACCCAAAGAAATATAAGGCTCAATGAAAATAGGACTAAAAAAAATTAGGGCCCAAGAAGTAGAAGGCCCAGATAATTATAGAGCTCAAAAAAATATTAAGCACAAAAAAATATAAAGTTAAAAAGAATATTGGGCCCAAAAAAATATAAGAATCAAATATATATTGGGCCCAAAAAAAATGAAGCCCAAGAAATTATAAGAATAATGAATGTTGGGCTCATCACAATATAAAGCCCAAAAAAATATAAGAATCAAAAAAATATTGGGCCTAAAAACATGGAGCCCAAGAAAATATAAGAATAATAAACGTTGGACCCATAAAAATATAGAGCCCGAGAAAACTATAAAAATAGAAAATACATTGGGCCTAAAGAAATATGGACCCAAGAAAATATAAGTATCAAAAAAACATTAGGCCCAAAGAAATATAGACCCAAGAATATATAAGAATCAAAAAAATATTGGGCCAAAAAAAATATAAAGCCCAAAAAAATATAAGAATCAAAAAAATATTGGGCCCAAAAAAAATGGAGTTCAAGAAAATATAAGAATAATAAACGTTGAGCCTATAAAAATATAGAACCCAGGAAGATATAAGAATAGAAAAAAACATTGGGCCCAAAAATATATAGACCCAAGAAAATATAAGAATCAAAAAAACATTAGGCCCAAAGACATATAGAGCCCAAAAAAATATAAGAATCAAAAATATTTTGGGCCCAAAAAAATATAGAGCCCAACAAAATATAAGAATCAAAAAAATATTGGGCCCAAAAAAAATATGGAGCCCAAGAAAATATAAGAATCAAAAATATATTGGACCCAAAGAAATATAAGGCTCAATGAAAATAGGACTAAAAAAAATTAGGGCCCAAGAAGTAGAAGGCCCAGATAATTATAGAGCTCAAAAAAATATAAAGCACAAAAAAATATAAATTTAAAAAGAATATTGGGCCCAAAAAAATATAAGAATCAAATATATATTGGACCGAAAGAAATATAAGGCATAATGAAAATAGGACTAAAAAAAATTAGGGCCCAAAAAGTAGAAGGCCCAGATAAATACAGAGCTCAAAAAAATATAAAGCCCGGAAAAATACAGGATCCAAAAATATATAAGGTTAAAAAAAATAAGGCTTAAAAAAATAAATAGTCCAAGAAAATATAAGGATGAAAAAAAGAAGGGCCCAAAAAATGGGTATTGTGTTACGTCATAAACGTATCGTTTTTATTAACATTGGTAAATCAAATTCCTCAGTTATTGAACAGTCGCATTATTTCATTATCAAGCGAAATTAAGTAGATCATAAGAAAAGAATCGAAACGTATGTTTCGAAATTTCAAAATAAATTTTACAAATCCTAAAAACATTACGAAACATATTATCAAAATTCAAGAAAATTTATAAATAGAAATTGATGTAAAAGACAATAAATCTCATAAACAAATATGAGTATAAAGGCCAAATGAAACAAATGATAGTGGGACATTACCCCAGGTTTCTTATTGGTAATACGTTTACACTGCCCGTCAAGTTCTATATTTCAAAGCAATTGCTATTACTAAATATACATATATCGATTATTAAAATATATACACGCATAAAATCAATTGTATTAAAAGTGTTAAAAGATATTAATGAACCTCGAGGATCTATTTATATATCGTGCCTATTCATTTGTCTGCCCATACCCAGCACCAATCTACTTAAGAGCATGACGAAGCTGTCCGCCTTCTAATAATATTTCCAATCCTAACTTATGAATAAACGATGCGTTTAATCGAGTTTTTTTACTACGAAGAAAAAATTTGTAAGATTAAACTCTAGTGCGGAGGACCCAAGAAATCCACGAAAATATTATACATACAAAGTTATAATAAAAACTTTCAATGTATCGTATTTTAAGGTTAGGTTTGTCGAGTTTAATATCTAATTTCCAATCAAAGCTCATAAAAAAATAACAAGTTCAAATGATTTTTTATTTTAACAAAAATTATTGTACTAATATAGCTTTAGTGCGGACAAGTCATTATATTTGTTTAATTAATGAATTTAAAAAGATATTGATGAAATAAAAAAAGCAAAACTCAATTGCTGCAGCTCCGACATGCCGTTAAGGAGTACTACAAGGTAAGAATATATGATTATTTATTAAAATCATTATTTCAAAGTATTAAATCTATCCTTTAATAATATTCAATTGTGAGAGCGATTTCGTTCAATTAAATATTGGTGGAGTTTTTCCACCACTAGATTCATACATCTTTATCTTTATGACTACATTTTATAAATAAATTCAATATTTCAAATGAACATAATTTATATATATTCTATGCAATTAATTAATATAATTAAATAACACATCCACTTTTATTTAGTCCTGGTGCAAGCCAGGACTTAACAATTGAATAAAAATGTAGGGCCCAAAAAAATATGGCCCAAAAAAATATGGCCCAAAAAGAAGCTTATGACTAATGAGTACTAATTATATAGGACCTAATAAAAATTGCTACTCTTATACTCTTATTACCAAAAGATTAGACACAGTTAAAAAATGCGGAGAACCGGAGAACCGTAGAACCAGAGAACTGGAGAACCGGAGAACCGGAGAAACGGAAAAAAGGGGTTTCATTTTAATATAATATAGGAAGGATATAGGATGTGTTTTTGGTGTTAAAAACCATGATTGATTTTTTCATGATACTGGCAATTGAATATAGCATTTGCTTGTATGCAGCAGTTGTGTCTCTACTGGAGTACATTTAGTAACATATACTAATTCGCCTGCAAGTTAAGCTATATAGCCTGGTTTCTGCATGATGTTATAAGCGAATTCATCGAGAGCTATGGATGCAAGGGATAAAGATTCGCGGATTACCTTTTTTTCTATCTCGTATTTTTCTTCTAAAATATTAAAGTAAAGATCTTAAAGATTTACTCTAAAATGTTTTTTTATATATACAAATTTTAAATTAACATGATAAATATATCTAAGTTTGTTACCTTTTTTCTCATTTCATTATTATCAAATAATATTTTATTATAAAAAATATCTAAAATAAATAATTTAAGATGTTCAGTTTTTGTTAGTATCCTATTATAAATATTAAAATTATTTAAAGCAGATAGTGAGAATGTTGTTTTTTCGGAATCTACGGTATAAACAGAATTTTAATGTAGTGAATTTACTATTGTTGCAGGGCCTTTATATAAAGAATTATATTCTGTTTTGAAACCCTCCTGTGTAGGTAAATGTTCTAAAAAAGTATAGCCTCCTTGCGAATCAATGCAGTGTTTGTCCGAAAATTGGCATATGGTTCCTGAGTTTAATCGTAATTTATAATTTTTCAAACTTATTTGGGCATATTCTTCTAGTAGCGTTTTGATTATGTGACCTTGAAGGAATACGTTATCCTAGGAACCAAAATTATCCGAGTAAGATGTGCTTTTACTCGTTTTTTCCTTAACAGATCCTGCTAAGTTTATTCCTACTAATTTTGTTAAATTTATTTTTAAATCTGTTATTGTATGGATATTATTATATTTGAATATTCCAGTTTTATGTATGAATTTGCATTTTTCGTAGTTGATTTTATAAATATATTCCTGTAGGGCATGAGCTGTAGTACCAAAATAACTAAACATTCCACAATAAAATGCTGTTCTCTGTATTTTCATTTTACACTGTATGACTTTTATGAATTCAAATTCTGCAATTTGTAGTAATTCTATTGTTGTGTTGCTTATAGTAACATTTTCTTGTTAAAAATCACATTCGCCTGTGTATAATAAAGAGAACGTAGTAATGATTGGGTCAGTAGATTCACAGTTGAAACCGATGATTGCAGAACTACTCTTGATAATGGATAGTAATATAAATATGGCTGTATTCACAGTAGCAAGGAAGTTCGGCAATTCGAAATTCCACCTGTGATAAATTAATAACGGTAAAATTTGCTCCAGTATGCTGAATCGTGGTTCATGATTATTCTTGAATCAACCATACGATACAAAATAACAATTTGATATTTTTTTATTTGTCAAGTATTTTATATACAATAGGAGTAAATACGTATAACAAGCCATATAGAGATACCGAGTAAACATTTCATTATTACACAGTAGCTTTTTTTGTGACCGTTTCATTAATTATAAAAATACTTAATATCAACCGAAGATCGTTCTAGCAAATGTAATATGCATGCGAAAAGAGCTTGCATAAATTATTCACACTCGGGAAAAATCCCGTGGTTTTAAATCCGATTGCTACAACTAAGCGTTTAAAAGATGTATCCTCGATAAACTTATATTTTATACAAGTTCTCAGAAATAGCCCTAGCGTCAATCGCATTAGACGTGCATGTATGATACAATATAACCTATCTATTTACACGTGTTTTCTTGACTCGGTATAATATTATATACATAGTATGATACGACATAACCAAGCTATTTACACGTGCATTCATGATTCAGTATACGATTATATATAACCTGGTATACGCGAATCAATAGCTAGGTATAAGCTTACAGTAGTATCCTCGGTATGCATATACGTATAAATAACCAAGCTATTAACACGCACACACACTCCTCGGCATAGTAATCTCAGTACGCATACACGCGCAAATAACCAAGCTATTTACATGCGCATACTCACCGCGGTATGAACAGCTCGGTACACTAGCATATCAACCACGCTAAATACACACCGTGGTATAAACAGCTCGGTATACTAGTACATTAACCGCGCTAAATATACACCGCCGTATAAACAGCTCGTTATACTAGTATCTTAACCGCGCTAAATATACACCGCCGTATAAACAGCTCGTTATACTAGTATCTTAACCGCGCTAAATATACACCGCGTTATAAACAGCTCGGTATACTAGCATATTAACCATGTTAAATATATACCACGGTATAAATAGCTCGGTATACAAGCATATTAACCGCGCTAAATATACAACACGGTATAAACAGCTCGGTACAATAGTATGCCGCGCTATTTACCCGCGTATAGATGCCTCGCTGTACGAGCATACGTGTATAAAAATAGCTCGGTACACTAGCATATTAACCGCGCTAAATATACACCACAGTATAAACAGCTCGGTACAATAGTATTCCGCGCTATTTACCCGCGTATACATGCCTCGCTATACGAGCATAGACAACGAGGCATATGTGTATAAAAATAGCTCGGTATACTAGCATATTAACCGCGCTGAATATACACCGCGGTATAAACAGCTCGGTACAATAGTATGCCGCGCTATTTACCCGCGTATACATGCCTTGCTATACGAGCATACGTGTATGAAAATAGCTCGGTATACTAGCATATTAACCACGCTAAATATACACCACGCTAAAAACAGCTCGGTACAATAGTACGCCGCGCAGTTCACCCGCGTGTACATGCCTCGCTATACGATCATAGACAACGAGGCATACGTGTATAAATATAGCTCGGTATACTAGCATACTAACCGCGCTAAATATACACCTCGGTATAAACAGCTCGGTACAATAATATGCTGCGCTATTTACCCGCGTATACATGCCTTGCTATACGAGCATAGACAACGAGGTATACGTGTATAAAAACAGCTCGGTACAATAGTATGCCGCGCTATTTAGCCGCGTTTACATGCCTCGCTATACGAGCATAGACAACGAGGTATACGTGTATAAAAATAGCTCGGTATACACGTATATACACCTAGGTTAACACATATGAACGCACGTATATTACGTGCGTCACGTTGATAATTTTATACTCGTCTCAAAGTTCGTCTGCATGTGTTCCTAGATGCATCATATATGTTCTCATATGAATGCGTGCAATCAAACTTTAATATTTATTTAGATTAAGAAAAGGAGTAGAGAAACGTTTTATTTTTTTTCCTCTGTGATAATTTATTTAGTTCCTCTGTGATAGTTTATTGTAAGAAATTGATGAGTTTTCATTTGTTTCTTAGAGAATATGATATTGATATACACAAGTTAAATTATGTTGTAAATATACTGTATAAAGCATTATATTTCTGATTTTTTTTTCAAATAATTGATAAAATTTTTGCAATATTCAATAAATTATACTTTTATTTGAAAATATAAAATATTGAACTAATTTAATTTTAATATAGCATTAAAATGATGAAATAATTAATTGGAAAAACAAATGGATATTTTAATTGATAATTTTTTTTGTTAAAACAGTGAATTAATTTTATTGAATCAATCTTCGCTACATTTAGTAAGTCAAATATTTATTTGAAAATACAAAATATTATTTGATTCAGTTACTATATGCATATTGATGTAATGAAATAAGCAATTAGAAAAACAAATATGCATTTGAATAAATAAAAAATTATTTTAAAACAATAAATTAATTTTATTCAACCAATATTTGTGATGTTTCGTAGAATCAAATATTTATTTTAAAAAATGAAATATTCATTTGACTCTATTAAAATATTTGTATAAATATAACAAAATATTTTATGTGCTGCTTGCACCTAAGGGATGTCATTGATTCAATTAAGCCTTACTTAATCCAAATAAATTTTTTTTCTCAGTGTAGTATCATCTAATATCACCATTTTGTCAATTATTTGAAAAAAAAATCGGAAATATAATGCTTTATACAGTATATATACAAAATAATTGAATTTGTGTATATCAATATCATAACCTCTAAGAAACAAATGAAAACTCATCAATTTCTTACCATGAACTATCACAGAGGAACTAAATAAATTATCACAGAGGAAAATAAAATAAAGCGTTTCTTAACTCTTTTTCTTAATTTAAATAAATATTAAAGTTTGATTGCACGCATTCATATGAGAACATACATGATGCATCTAGGAACACATGCAGACAAACTTTGAGACGATTATAAAATTATCAACGTGACACACGTAATATACGTCCGTTCATATGTGTTAACCTAGGTGTATATACGTGTATACCGAGCTATTTTTATACACGTATACCTCGTTGTCTATGCTCGTATAGCGAGGCATGTAAACGCGGCTAAATAGCGCGGCATACTATTCTACCAAGCTGTTTTTATACACGTATACCTCGTTGTCTATGCTCGTATAGCGAGGCATGTATACGCGGGTAAATAGCGCGGCATATTATTGTACCGAGCTGTTTATACCGAGGTGTATATTTAGCGCGGTTAATATGCTAGTATACCGAGCTATATTTATACACGTATGCCTCGTTGTCTATGCTCGTATAGCGAGGCATACTATTGCACAGAGCTGTTTATACCGTGGTGTATATTTAGCGCGGTTAATATGCTAGTATACCGAGCTATTTTTATACAAGTATGCTCGTATAGCGAGGCATGTATACGCGGGTAAATAGCGCGGCATACTAGTGTACCGAGCTGTTTCTACCGTGGTGTATATTTAGCGTGGTTAATAAGCTAGTATACCGAGCTATTTATACCGTGGTATATATTTAGCATGGTTAATATGCTAGTATACCGAGCTGTTTATAACGCGGTGTATATTTAGCGCGGTTAATATACTAGTATAACGAGCTCTTTATACGGCGGTGTATATTTAGCGCGGTTAATATACTAGTATACCGAGCTGTTTATACCACGGTGTGTATTTAGCGTGGTTGATATGCTAGTATACCAAGCTGTTTATACCGCGGTGTGTATTTAGCGTGGTTAATATGCTAGTGTACCGAGCTGTTCATACCGCGGTGAGTATGCGCATGTAAATAGCTTCGTTATTTGCGCGTGTATGCGTACTGAGATTACTATTCCGAGGTGTGTGCGCGCGTGTTAATAGCTTGGTTATTCATACGTATATGCATACCGAGGATACTACTGTAAGCTTATACCTAGCTATTGATTCGCGTATACCAGGTTATATATAATCGTATACCGAATCATGAATGCACGTAAAATAGCTTGGTTATGTCACATCATACTATGTATATAATATTATACCGAGTCAAGAAAACACGTGTAAATAGATAGGTTATATCGTATGATACATGCACGTCTAATGCGATTGACGCTAGGGCTATTTCTGAGAACTTGTATAAAATATAAGTATATTGAGGATACATCTTTTAAACGCTTAGTTGTAGCAATCGGATTTAAAACCACGGGATTTTTCACGAGTGTGAATAATTTATGCAAGCTCTTTTCGCATGCATATTACATTTGCTAGAAGGATCTTCGGTTGATATTAAGTATTTTTATAATTAATGAAACGGTCACAAAAAAAGCTACTGTGTAATAATGAAATGTTTACTCGGTATCTCTATATGGCTTGTTATACGTATTTACTCCTATTGTATATAAAATACTTGACAAATAAAAAAATATCAAATTGTTATTTTGTATCGTATGGTTGATTCAAGAATAATCATGAACCACGATTCAGCATACTGGAGCAAATTTTACCGGTATTAATTTATCACAGGTGGAATTTTGAATTGCCGATCTTCTATGCTACTGTGAATACAACCTATGACAAACAGCATTTTTTAAATATTTTTTAAAAAAATGAAAAGTTCTGAAATAGAAAATATTATTAATTTTTTCGTTTATGCAAAATCCATTTATTATTTTCGTGAATATTCAATACTTCAAAAGGACCCAAATTTTGATCTTTTTCTAATTTTCCTGGTTCCGGTTCTTTTATAAACCAGGCTTCATCGCGAATATTAAAATCCATAGAATTTATAAATCTGCCATAATAAAATTTAGATTTCGTTTTTGATAGCATTGAATTTTCACGGGCTATTTTTGCAATGTCTTTCATATTTATGAATATATTTTCTATATAATCATTGAAAGTTTGTAATTTTTCTGATAATTTTAAAGGTATGCTAGATGGTAATCTAGCTGGGTAGGCGAAAACTTGTTGATGTGGTGTAAATTTATGACTTAAATGAACACTAGTATTATAGTTAAACTGTGCAAGCTCAAGCCAATTATCCCATTCTGATTTTTTAACAGCAAAATTTTTTAAATATTCACATAGGGGATGATGAGCCCTTTCTAATAAACCATTGGATTGTAGATAAAAGATGATGGTTTCGATTTTTTTCATTTAAATCTTATTGAAATAGCTTTTATTAATTTGCCTATAAAATTTGCACCCTTATCTGTAAGTACTAGTCTTGGTGAACTGAAAATGCAAATTAATTTTTTTATAAATGCATCGGCTGTAGACTCCTTCTGCTGATTCATCTTTGAGTGCGATAGCTATTACAAATTTTGATAAATGATCTTGAATAGTTAATGTGTATTTATTATTATTTTTAGTTATATTAGGAGGTCCTACTATATCTAATGAGGTTTCATCAAATGATTTTTCTGAGGTATCTATTATTATCATAGGTTGATTTGTTTTAATTTTTTTTTATTTATTTCTCTGACATGTTTCACAGTTTTTAATACGGTTTTGTATATCGCTTTTTCCCAGATATATTTAATTTTTATTCAATTATATGTTCTATTAACTTCTGAATGAACTCCTAAACTCAAAGAATGATATAATTCAAAAATTTCATTCCTTTTTTCATTATCCACATATTCTGTATTGTTCAAACAAATGATAACTTTTATACTAGTATTTTTAAAAGTATTATATAATATTTCTTCTTTTTTATTTCAATCTATATTTAAGATTTTAATATTCTTTGTTATGCTAAATATAGTACAATTATTTTTAATTAATCAATTTTTAAACGTATTAAAATTATTTATTAATTTTTCTTTTATTAATATTGATGACTCTTTTAAATTTAAAGACATTATAAAAATGTTCCTTTTTTTATAATTTACTATTCTGATCTCATTATCTTTTTGATTCTCTGTTGAAAATAAAGACGTCATTGGACGTGTTAGGATTTGGAACAAAAAAAGACGTCTTTTATAGAAAAATAGCTATTAAAATGTTTTAATAAAGAACGTACTATGTAAAACGGATACTACACCTATACTCTTAAATATTAACTATCATTTTATTTTATTGCCAAATTTTTAGAAAATAAATGCATTAGCTTGTAGTATTTATCACGAAGATTATTCAGTTGAATTTTCAAATAAATTCATTCATTAGTTTTTTATAATATAAGGTTTGTCGTACAAAATCCAAAGATTTTAATATATAGTATTAAAACCTAAAATTCTGATAAACTAATGACTGAATTTATTAGAAAATTTAACTTAATAATCTTCGTGGTGAATACTACAAACTAAAGCATTTCTTTCCTCAAATTTTGCAGTAAAATGAAAAGATAGGCCAAATTCATGATTACAGGTGTAGTGTCCGTTTTACATCCCCTTAAGCTAAAGTGTATATACTCAAAGTACGAAATTGAAGTATGTACTGATTTTCAACTGTGAATAAGACGTCTTTAAAAGACTTCTTTTATCAAGATTTGTAAATAAAGTCACGTCTTTTAGAGACATTTTTTGTTGTATTGGTATTTGTAAATGAAAAAAGTCTATTGAAAATTTCTTTATTAAAAAAATCCTGATACAGTACCCTGTTGAGAATAAAGACGTCTGCTGTATCAGGATTTCTTTAATAAAGAAATCTTGATACAAAAGAAATTTTTAATAGACTTTTTTCATTTACAAATACTAATACAACAAAAAAATGTCTTTAAAAGACATGACTTTATTTACAAATCTTGATGAAAAAAGTCTTTTAAAAACGTCTTATTCACAGTTGAAAATTAGTAAATACTTCAATTACGTACTTTAAGTATATACACTTTAGCTTAAGTACGTTCTTTATTGAAACATTTTAATAGCTATTTTTTGGAACATTTTAGTAGGTATTTTTGTAAAAATCTTGATGAAAAAAAATCTTCAAAAGACGTCTTTTAAAGAGGTTTTTTTGTTCCAAATCCTAACACGCCACATCCCAATGACGCCTTTAAAAGACGTCTTTATTTTCAAAAGGGTTATTATGTATTTTAATATTTTCGTGTTTAAAATATTCATCTTGAATTTCATCTAAAGATATCCTTTCATTAGTAATCAATAACATTTGAGTCGCCATTTTTGAACTCTATTATTTTTATCTGCTGATTTAAAAGATAGTAATATTTTATGATCTGTTACTATATAATAAATTTATTTTCGTAAATATAATAGCTAAATGACTTTACACCAAATAATATTCCTAACGCTTCTTTCTCGTTTGTATGATACTCAAGTTCTGGACCTTTTAAAACTTTTGTGACATATGCTATAGGTTTATCCTTTTCAATTTCTTCCTAAGATGATATGGCTCTTAATGCATATCCTGATACATCAGTTGTGATTATGAAAGGCTTATCTAGCTGTGGAAATTGTAATAATGGAGCAGGACATAATGTTTCTCTAAGTTTATCAAATGCTTACTGCTGTTCCAAATCCCATAAAAATTTTATATCTTTTTGTAGCAAACATATTAATAGTTTTGCTATTTTTGCGAAATCATTTATAAATCTTCTATAGTATCCTACTAGTCCTAAAAATTTTCTAATATTTTTAACTGTTTTTGGAATTGGAAATAATTTTACTGCCTCGACTTTCTTTGGATTTGCTTCTATCCCATTTTCGCTTATAATATATCCTAAAAACGTTACTTCTTCCTTTATAAATTCACATTTTTTTGGTTCCAGTTTTAATTCAGCTTCTCTAAGTTTTGATGCTACTAAATTTAATTTAACATTATGTTTTCTTTTGTGATTTTCGTTTTTGTTAGAAGAGAATTTATTAAACCAAATGGTAAAACCATAAATTAAAATCTTCCCAATGGATGAACGATAAAAGCTTTTTTATGAATATCCGATTCTCTCATAGGTATCCAATGGAAAGCTGATACCATATCTACAGTCGTGAAATATTTATTTCCACCTAAGTCAAATCTATATTTTTCAATTAAAAAAGGATAGAGAAATCCAACGTCCTCTTAAATATGGGTCAGGTTACTGTTTTTTCATTTAATTTTCTATGATCTACAACTAATCGCCATCTTTCTTCCCCATTGCTACCAGGTTTTATCTTTACTACAAATACTGGTGCATTGTAAGCACTTTTGAATGGTCTCATTAAATTATTTTCAATTAATTTTTTGGTTTCTTTTCTAGCGATTTCTTTTGACTTATATAACAATGAAAATTGTTTAACATATATTGGTTTATTGTCTGTTAAATTTATTTCATAATGTTCTACATTACATTTTCCAATTTTTTCTTCTTCTAGCCAAAATATATCTTCATTTTTTAAGATGAAATTTTTTATAATTTGTTTATTTTTTTCATCTAAATGATTAATAATTATTTTACTTAATAATTTTCCATTACGATCGATATTTTCTTCTTGAATATGGTTTATGTTTTTATACACTAAATTTTCCTCAAATTTACTAGATTTTTCTTTTTGCATATCTGTTATAATATTTATTGTATTTTCTTTTATAAAATATGTGAGCAATTCTTCATTTTTTTTAACATTGAATTTCGTATTTCCTTAAAGGTTTAAGTGAAATTGTTGATATTCGAAATCTTTATCATTTGATATTTCCCACACAGCATGAAAGAATTTTGAAATAATTTCATGAAATATTACAAGTAATAATACGTTGGAAGCATTTAAAATGAACTTAAAAAGATAACTATATTCTTTTGAAAAGAATTAATGAAATAATACACAGGAAGATTACAAAGTCTTTACAAAAATAATACCAAAAAGGAAACGAAAGTTAAGACATGAAATATTACACGAATCCTTACTGAAAGGACTTTGAGAGGACTTCTTGAAAGGAAACAAGAAAGAACTCAGAAATCTTTCGAAAGTTCTAGTTGTAAAATAATTCATAAAAATTTTCGAATTAATCTAAGTTATTCTTTCACCGAATAATTTCAAGATTCTTCCAAAAAGCTTTAAGGAGATGTAAAATGAATACTACACCTCTACTCATAAATATTAGGCTATATTTTTACTTTGTTGCAAAATTTTAAGAAAAGAAATGCATTAGCTTGTAGTATTTACCACGAAGATTATTTAGTTAAATTTTCAAATAAATTCATTCATTAGTTTTTCAGAGTTTTAGATTTATTCTATAAAATTTAAAAATTTTAATATATAATATTGGAACCCAAAATTTTCAATAACTAATGAATGAATTTATTTGAAAATTTAACTGAATAATCTTTGTGGTAAATACTACAAGCTACAGCATTTCTTTTCCTCAAGTTTTGCAATAAAATGAAAAGATAGGTCAAATTCATTAGTACAGGTGTAGTGTCCGTTTTACATACCCTTAACGTAATAATTTCATGTAAGATTTTCGTAAAATCTCACGAATCCTTACATGAAATAATTTAAAAATTTGTTTGAAATAATTCATGAAAAAACTTATCATAACGAAAAAGTTATTACATGAATCCTTACTGAAAGTACTTTGAAAAGACTTCTTGAAAGAAAACAAGAAAGAACTCAGAAATCTTACGAAGGTTCTAATCATAAAATAATTTAGAAAGATTTTCGGAATGATCTAAGGTATTCTTTCACCGAATCATTTCAAGATTCTTTCAAAAAGCATTCATGTAATAATTCATGCAATATTTTGGTAAAGACTCAAGAAATCAAACATGAAATAATTTTTAAATATTTTGAATTAATTCATGAAATAACTTATGATGAGAATAAAAGTTATTTCATAAATCCTTACTGAAAGGACTTCGAAAAGACTTCTTGAAAGGAAACAAGAAAGAACTCAGAAATCTTACGAATGTTCTAATCATAAAATAATTTAGAAAGATTTTCGGAATGATCCAAGGTATTCTTTCACCAAATCATTTCAAGATTCATTCAAAAAGCATTCATGTAATAATTCATGCAATATTTTGGTAAAGTCTTAAGAAATCATACAAGAAATAATTTTAAAATCTTTTTGAAATAATTCATGAAAGAACTTATCATGACGATAAAAGTTATTACATAAATCCTTACTGAAAGTACTTTAAAGAACTTCTTGAAAGGAAACAAGAAAAAACTCAAAAATCTTACGAAGGTTCTGATCATAAAATAATTTAGAAAGATTTTTGGAATGATCCAAGGTATTCTTTCACCGAATCATTTCAAGATTCATTCAAAAAGCTTTTATGAAATAATTCATGCAATATTTTGGTAACGTCTTAAGAAATCATATATGAAATAATTTTAAAATGTTTTTGTAATATTTCATAAAATAACTTATGATGAGAATTAAAGTTATTACATAAATCCTTACTGAAAGGACTTTGAAAGGACTTCTTGAAAGGAAACAAGAAACAACTCAGAAATCTTCTAACGATTAAAATCAGAAAATAATTTAGAAAGATTTTTGGGATGATCTAAGGTATTCTTTCACCAAATCATTTCAAGATTCTTTCAAAAAGCATTCATGTAATAATTCATGCAATGTTTTGGTAAAGTCGCACGAAATCTTCCATGAAAAAATTTTAAAATCTTTTTGAAATATTTCATGATATAACTTATGACGAGAATAAAAGTTATAACATGAATCCTTACTGAAAGGACTTTGAAAAGACTACTTGAAAGGAAACAATAAACAACTCTGAAATCTTCCAACGATTAAATTCAGAAAATAATTTAGAAAGATTATTGGGATGATCTAAGGTATTCTTTCACCAAATCATTACAAGATTCTTTCAAAAAGCATTCATGTAATAATTCATGCAATGTTTTGGTAATGTCGCACAAATCTTACATGAAATAATTTTGAAATCTTTTTGAAATATTTCATAAAATAACTTATGATGAGAATAAAAGTTATTATATGAATCCTTACTGAAAGGACTTTGAAAAGACTTCTTGAAAGGAAACAAGAAAGAACTCAGAACTCTTTCGAAGGTTCCAATCGTAAAATAATTCAGAAAGATTTTCGGAATAATCTAAGGTATTCTTTCACCGAATCATTTCGAGATTCTTTCAAAAAGCATTCATGTAATAATTTATGCAATATTTTGGTAAAGTCTTAACGGCATGTCGGAGCTGCAGCAATCGAGTTTTGCTTTTTTTATTTTATCGATATCTTTTTAAATTCTTAAATTAAACAAATATAATGACTTGTCCGCACTAAAGTTATATTAGTACAATAATTTTTGTTAAAATCAAAAATCATTTGGACTTGTTATTTTTTTATGAGCTTGGATTGGAAATTAGATATCAAACTCGACAAACCTAACCTTAAAATACGATATATTGAAAGTTTTTATTATAACTTTGTATGTATAATATTTTGGAGGTTTTCTTGAGTTGTCCGCACTAGAGTTTAATCTTACAAATTTTTTCTTTATAGCAAAAAAACTCAATTAAACGCATCGTTTATTCATAAGTTAAGATTGGAAATATTATTAGAAGGCGGACAGCTTCGTCATGCTCTTAAGAAATCATACATGAAATAATTTTGAAATCTTTTTGAAATAATTCATGAAAGAACTTATCATGACGAGAATAAAAGTTATTACATGAATCCTTACTGAATGGACTTTGAAAGGACATTTTGAAAGAAAACGTGCAATATAACAGAATCATTTAGAAATATTTTCGGGATTAGTTTATAATTTATCCGCTTGATGGCGGTATCTCTTACTCTGGCCAGCGGAAAGAGTGCTTCCCGTTTCATATATAAGGAAAATAAGAATCTAAAATGGGAACTATAAATTGTTATGCATGCGATGTCTGTGTTATGATAACTTCGATTTTAACCACTGTGAAACTATTCGTAATGTATGTATTAATTCTAAATTGATTCTTAAATAATACAGGAAAGAATAAAGTTTCTACAACTTTACACGTCTCTCAATTAAAGATATATGAAAAGATTAATGCATTATTACTAAAAGAATTCATGGATCCTTACAGAATTCTTTCATTGAAAGGATTCTGTAATGATTCTATGTCCGGGGTATATTCCTTTTAGAAATAATACAATGAAATATTTTAAAATTATTTCATATCATTCTTACAGAATCCTTTCAATGGAAGATGTATGGAAAGATTTACGAATTATTACCAAAAAAATTCATGGATCCTTGGAGAATTCTTTCATTGAAAGGATTCTGTAATAATTCTATGTCTGGGGTATATTCCTTTTAGAAATAATACAATGAAATATTTTAAAAATATTTCTTATCATTCTTACACAATCCTTTCAATGGCAGATGTATGAAAAGATTTACGAATTATTACCAAAAGAATTCATGGACCCTTACAGAATTCTTTCATTGAAAGGATTCTGTAATAATTCTATGTCTGGGGTATATTCCTTTTAGAAATAATACAATGAAATATTTTAAAAATATTTCTTATCATTCTTACACAATCCTTTCAATGGCAGATGTATGAAAAGATTTACGAATTATTACCAAAAGAATTCATGGACCCTTACAGAATTCTTTCATTGAAAGGATTTTGAAATGTCTTGTGAATTCTTTATGAAATATTTTCTTGTATTATTTTTAAAAGAATAATACCTCGGACATAGAATTATTTCAGAATCCTTTCAGAATCCTTTCAAAGTCCTCTCATGCTGTATGGGTTTAGAATGATTTTTGTCCAGTGTGTTATTAATATCTTTTAAAAAATGTTCAATATTTTTATTTTTGTTCTTAACGGCATGTCGGAGCTGCAGCAATCGAGTTTTGCTTTTTTTATTTTATCGATATCTCTTAAGTCATGCTCTTAAGAAAATCTAATACCGAGTAATTTTTACTGTCTTGTATTTACGAAATATAATTTAATGTTTGAAATGTATAAGTAGTTATTAAGTCTGTATTTTCCATGTTTTGCATATATAAATTTGAAATTACATTCTCGCTACGTTTGCAATCTGTTATAATAAAGAATTTTTCTCTATTTATTTTTGCATAGCCTTTATTCAATCTCAATTTATTTTTGAAGTGAAACTTCTTTACCGACGTTATACACTTCCCATAAGAGACGTATAAAAAAAATTATACATGAGTGAATTGATTTCATGACGGTACATGCAATGGAACTAATGAAACGGAAGTGTATTTATATAGGAGGAGCGTCCGCGCCTCCTATATGTAAATCAAGGTACTAAATACGTATAAGGAAATATTCGCGGGACTGACTTGATGTCAAACGCACAGATATAGTATATGGATACATGTATACTATATATGCAATACAAATATCTGAATCTGATCTGAATAAATAAAGAAAGTAATAGCACTCGTTTTCTCTTTTTTTTTTCTTTCTTTCTCTATAATGTTTTATGGTGAACCCCTCTCTTCTCTACATTTTTTTAATTGTATTTTTGTAAAATAAATATTATTAAGAGGCGGTCGGAACCAAATCGGTGACTTAGTTCGGTGCTTGTAATAAATGCTTATAATAATTTATTCATTTATTAATATGGTAAAAATATAGTCATTTCCTCTAGTCATGTATATAAAGAATAATTTAAAATAGTTAAAGCCATAAAAATATCCAAAATATTGTTATAAAGCGAAAAATGCCACCTAACAATCGACACGACAGTTTTTTGCATGCGGTATATGTCAAGTCAGTTTGATATTTGTAATAAATGCTTATAATAATTAATTTACTTATTCATATGGTAAAAATATAGTCATTTCCTCTAGTCATGTATATAAAGAATAATTTGAAATAGTTTAAGCCATAAAAATATACAAAATATTATCGTAAAGCGAAAAATGCTGACTTGATATATACAGCAAGTCACCGATTTGGTTCCGACCGCCTTTTAACAAAAATTTTATACACTATCTCATTTAAAATTTAAAAAAAATTAATTCCTCAAATAAATTAAATTATTTTAATTTAGTTTTATTTAATTTTATAATTATTTAGTTTAAAAATTATTTTAAAATTAAATAAAACAGTGATAGAACTCAAACATTTATGAGTTCTATAATTTCGTAAAGAAGATTTACTTCTATTTTTAAGGCGACTTCGGATTTTAGGTTAGGTTTTATTTTTGAGTTTACAAATTACTCTTTCAATATGTAAAATTTTTCAGATTTTTTAATTTTCCACCATTCTACGGATTATAATAAATGGTGGAAAATTAAAAAATTCAAAAAATTTTAGAAACTGAAAGAGTAATTTGTAAACTACAAAATGAAATCGAACCGAACTTCCGTAGTCGCCTTAATACGTTCATACCTGAAATTATATCATAAGGTATTGAAAAGTTTTCCAACGCTACATGAAAGTCTGTATGTAAATCATTAATCGGAAATTTTATCAAACAACATGTTTTTATAGGAGTGTTGGTAATTCCAGACAAATATAATTAACAGGAGGTCACGTACCTCTGTCCTTTTCTAATCAAAGAAATTATTTTTTTACAAAAACTAATAACTTTAGCAAAAAAGGAAGAGAAAGCCGCATCTTGTATCAAAAAAGCAATATTTTCTTTGATAATAAAAAATTAATTTTATTGCTTCATTCTCAAGAAAACCTTGAAAAACCAAATTGTTCAACCTAACCTCTATGATTTAAGTTTTTCAAGGTTTTCTTGAAAACGAAGCAATAAAATTAATTCTTTCTCATCAAAGAAAATATTGCTTTTTTTAATACGAGATGCGGCTTTCTCTTTATTTTTTGCTAAAGTTATTAGTTTTTGTGAAAAACTCAATTCTTTGATTAGAAAAGGACAGAGATACGTAACCTCCTCTTAAACACTGTCATTAACGAAATTTAGTGGTACTAAGCTTTCCTTTATGATATTTAGCTCAGTACCTGTATCTAATAATAATTTTCATAATTTGTTAGTAAATGGGTTTTTTATTTGAATAAATTGTAGTGCATCGCCTAATTTAAATATGTAAATTGGTATATCAGTGTCCATATTATTTTTATTTGTAACCATTTCCTTATTAATATCAGTTTTAATATAAAGTTTCATTGCATGTATTTACTGTTGTTGAGTCATCTCCTATTTCTTCTTTAAATTCTGTTATTTTGTATAATGGTATATTTTGTTCAATGATATTGGCATGAGTAGACTTAATGACGTATATAAAGTCATTATTCAAATTACTGCAAGTTTCAAACTCATAATCAGTTATCTGTTTCTTTGCAAAATATCGTATATTCATATAATTTTTGAGCGATTTGAGTTGTGTAACTCCTCTTGTACACTCTCTCCAAGATGAGTTTAGTGTTTCTCTGCATATTTGTTGATTTAGGTGTTTTTAGTCGACAATATTCATTAGTATGATTTGTCTTTTTGCAAAGTGTAGAGAATATATTATGATTATTTTCTAAATTTTTTATTATGAGAAACGTTTCTATTAAATGTCCTGGTTTTTTGCAATATGAGCATTTTATATGTTGATTATTAATTTTAAATTTTTCATTATTGTTTTGCAAAGTCCTACATTCGTCTACAGTATGACCTTTATTTTTGCAATATCTGCAAAATTTTGATTGAAAATTCGGTCTGTAAAAGTTAGTGTTGACTTTATTGTTTTTTCCAAAACTCTTATTTTCAGCTTCATGATTTTTACACTCTTCGGCTGACTGAATCCATTTGTCACACAATTTACATTCAATTTGATTGCTTGCCTTTGATTGATTTATAAATATTTTTATTTTTTTGCAATCATTTGTCATATGTTTTTCATCGTTACAAAGCTCGCCTACTTGTGTCGGTTTTCATTCAATAATATCGGTGCAAAAATTTGGGTTATGTCCATTAATATTGCATTTTCAACCCATCTCATATTTTCATATTATTGGGCAATGATTAATTTCATGATTACTTTCTTGATAGTATTGACAATAATGTTCGTTGTCATTTAGTAAATCACGTATGCTTCTTGAATGATTCAATTGATTGCAGAATTTACATATTAATCTTATTTTATTTTTTGTATTGCAGCATTCAGACGAAGAATAATTTGGTTCTTTGCAGTATACGCAACCTGCTATATTACAATATAATGCTTCGTGGCCGATATTTTCGCATAATTGAAAACATTGGATTTGTTTAGTTTCTTCTTGAAAAATATTATTGAACATAATTTTCTGTTAATTTGGATTCTCTCGCGATAGCGTTTTGTTTTTCTAGCTGTTTTTCTATTTTGATTGCTTCTATTGTTGCATCTGAGAAATTGACTGCTACGTTCATTCAATATCTTATTTCGTTAATTAGCCCCTGTTTAAAATATTTGAATTTATCTTGATTAAACTGATTAATAAATCGTTCTAAGGCTGCGCTCTCTCTCTCTCTCCATCCCAGTCTTGTTCCTCTTTTTATCTCTGATTTTTTCTGTTAATTTTTTTATCCCTGTTATGTATTCTTTTACTGGTTCATTATGTCCTTGTTGAATTCGTTCTAATTTTCCAAAGTATATAATTTATCAATTTCAAGATATATTTTTTTTATAATTTTAATAAATTGTTCAATGGTATTAACTGTAGTATTTTTTTAACGCAGAAGCAATTGCTCCAGCTAATTTAAATCTCTGATAGTTCATAAACGACTTTTGTTGATCAGCGTCTAGCTGTTCTTTAGCAAATTCTAATTTTTCAATATATTTGTCTACAGGTACGTTGTTACTGTCAAAATCAGGAACCAATTTTTTAATTTCTTTTAATGAATATCCTGATCGCGCAATGTTGATATTATCAATGCAATTTAATAAGTCCATCGTATTATTATTACTCTGGTAGAAATGTGAGCATAAAAAATGGTGTATATAAAAATTTGAGGTTATTAGTAATAATGATGCCTAATAGTCTAGGCGCCCAGAGGGTTTCGTATGAAGTTAGAGGTCCCACCAAGCAAGTAGGTGATTTATATGTATATTGAGCCGCTAAATCCGAATTTGCAGCTTGCTTTTCGCGCAAGTGGTCGAGTAATTTGTCATAAACAAATTAATTTTTTAAATGGCTATAGTTTATAAACTACAATAGATGCAGTGATTTTCTCTGCAAAAACTTGTTCTTTAATAAAAAAAACAAAAAAAAATCGTTATTGTTGCATATTGATTCGATAATTAGAACCAGAGATATGGCAAATATATTGCAAAAAAACATAGAGACGTAGCGCAAGCGCGGATCACCCTGGTAAAAAACCTTATAACTCGACTACTAATTAATATTTTTTTAAGTTTAACATGTGTTTAAAAAATGTCACAGTTTCAGCTTTAATGATAAATTGTTATATATTACTTTCAAATGTTGATAAATAAGCTAGAATGATTTGAAGTGGAAAATATTTTCAATTTTTCAGAATTTTGTTTATTTATAACGAAATAATATAGGTTAGTGACTAAAATATTTCTATATTTTTGATATAGAATGATAGGAAATTTCATCTAGTTTGAGAATCTGTCCGGTTTTTTAAATTTAAGTAAGTAGAACCCGAGATATCGTAAATTTAAGCTGTAGCACCAACTCCTAGCAATACGACATATGCGTGTAATATAGCAATCGCTTAACTTATTAAAAATTCTTTTATTATAAGGTTAGTAATTTTATTCTTTTGTAATAAAATTAATTTTAACTCTGTATTAGGAAATTGAATATATATTTAATAAAAAATAATTCAGCTAAAAATATACGACTAATAAATCGGAAAGTTAAAACAAATTTTTTGAATAAAATAGATTGTTGTTTTTTTTGCAATTGCATAAAAAAAATAAATGTAAAAATACTCCATAAGTTGAGTAAATTGTTTACTATTATAGTAGAAAAATCAATGAATATTTAAAACCCTAAATCTACTTCATCTAAATGTATTATACATCTTTAATATTATGATAAAGTATATAAAATAGAGTCAAAAGTAATTTTATTAGAAAAGAATGAGATTACTTACCTTGTAATAAAAGAATTTTCAATAAGAAAAGCGATCACTATATTGCACACATTTGTCGTATTGCAAGGAGTTGGAAGCGATATCTCAGGTTCTACTAGTTTAAATTCAAAAAACTGGACAGATTCTTAAACTAGATAAAATTTCCTATCACTCTATACAAAAAATATAGAAATATTTTGTTCGCTAACCTATATAGGGATATATCTGGAACTTTTTAATTTTGAGAAATTGTCTTCACAACAATTGAAAAGTCTATAATACAAGTTTCTAGAGTGGCACACACTTCAATAAGGGCTTAAATTACTCGTTTCTGTGAGTAGAATATGTAATTAAATTTTGGTATCGATTGAACAATCGTTGTTTAATGTACATAATTTTATACGTCAAAAATGATACTTTTTTCATATTTTTCTACGTGTGTTTCTTGAGCTATAAAAAAAGTATCGTACTTTCGATCATTCTCAAATTTTCTGAGCATAATGAATATGGTAAAAAGAACAGTTTAAGCCTACCCAGGTACATGTGCCTCTCTTTAGGAAGCTGTAAGACTATTTTTAATGTAAGTGTAATTTTTAGGTTTTTTTTAGGTTTTTTTTGTTTTTTTATTAAAGAACAAGTTTTCGCAGAGAAAATCACTGCATCCATTGTAGTTCATAAACTATAGCCATTTAAACGATTAATTTGTTTATACCAAATTACTCGACCACTTGCACGAAAAGCAAGTTGAAAATTTGAATTTAGCCACTCAAAATACATATAAAGCACCTACTTGCTTGGTGGGACCTCTAACTTCATACGAAACCCTCTGGGTGCCTAGACTATAAAGAATGTCCATAAAATGTTAAAAAAAGCGTTTCCATTTCTACTGGTCATAAAATAGTAATACAAAGCGTTTCAATGTCTACCAGGGTATGATTATTATTATTATTACTATTGTTATTATTATTGTTATTATTATTGTTGTTATTATTAGGATTATTTATAATGATATTTTATCCGTTTCCAATACCCTTAATTTCTTGGAAACTTTCTAGTTTAATAGAGAAATTTACGTCACCATTTAGTGTTTCGTTGGTGTCTGATATTGTGGTAACGTTTGCTGCTAAAGTATATTTGTCTGTAAAATTATTATCTTTGTTTGTCGTTTTGGTTCTGTTTTGAATAATTTTTCGAATTGTCCCTATACTTTCATTAATTGTATTTTCTTGTCTATTTCAATTATTGTTTATCGCTATAACATTTATATTTTTGTATATTACTTGTGTTGTATTTAGATTTTGCTGTTCTTGTGTTGTCATCAGGGTTGGTTTAGCGTTAATGTACGATCACAGTTCATGACTGTAACAGCGCCACCGCGACTTGATTTTTAACTAACACACAAGTTTGAAATTAAAATTCGGATACTTTTATTGTAATTTAATATTGCATAATAAAATATTTCTTTGATTTTTCCTAATACATATCTTTATTTGTTGAAAAAAATTTATTTTTTATTAATACAACGTTAAAATGATTTGGATTTAAATTTCGAACTCGAGTGTTAGTTAAAAATCAAGTCGCGGTGGCGCTGTTACTCGCTGTTACAGTCATGAACTGTGATCGTACATTAACGCTAAACCAACCCTGGTTGTCATTAATGTATTTTTATCAGGACAGTGTAATAGTTTTGTACTTCCTCTAAACACACTAGCGTCTTCTTGGTTTTGAATGACAGTTTTTTTTATAAATGCTCTTAACCTTCAGGCGGCCGGCATTTCAGAAGGTCGAAAAGTGACACTTTGAAAAATTTTTCTGTACAAAAAGTTTCCAATGGACTAACAATAGGAGCCGACCTTAACGGCATGTCGGAGCTGCAGCAATCGAGTTTTGCTTTTTTTATTTTATCAATATCTTTTTAAATTCTTAAATTAAACAAATATAATGACTTGTCCGCACTAAAGCTATATTTATACAATAATTTTTGTTAAAATAAAAAATCATTTGGACTTGTTATTTTTTTATGAGCTTGGATTGGAAATTAGATATCAAACTCGACAAACCTAACCTTAAAATACGACATATCGAAAGTTTTTATTATAACTTTGTATGTATAATATTTTGGTGGATTTCTCGAGTTGTCCGCACTAGAGTTTAATCTTACAAATTTTTTCTTTGTAGCAAAGAAACTCGATTAAACGCATCGTTTATTCATAAGTTAAGATTGGAAATATTATTAGAAGGCGGACAGCTTCGTCATGCTCATGCCGATCGGCATCGCCCGGGCCGCCTGCAGGTTAATATATAATGAATTTCATTATTTTTCTGATTTTCATCAACGAGTACTTTGAGTTTTTTTGCAAATTTCAATTATTTGTATTTTTGTACAATTTAATATCCAAGCAGTTTTCTGTTATTGGCAATTTTTTTGTAATTCTGTCCAATTAATTTTATTTATTTAATTAAAGATATTATTATTGTTTATGTCTCATAAAATTTTTATTAATTTCAGTATATTTAATGATGCACGTAATACCTGTTATTTAATACAAGTTGTTATGATATTGCTGACTTAAGAATTCAGATTGACCTTATTTTGTCTTATAAAATCAGAGAATGTCGTACGATTGCTGACTTATGTTTTGATTGTTATACATTGACCTTTTGCTGTTGTTGATATACAAAATTGTATCGTAAATATTTTTATGGTCAATGTCTACTTATGCAGTTTGTTTATTAATGTTATCTAAGTTTGAACTATTAATATTGATATTGTTAATGTATCAAATTTGAATAATTTAGTAATATAGATTGGATTATTTAAAAATCTTTTTTTTTTTAGAAATAAATTTTACTAATATATAATTGGAAATTGATTTTAGTAATTTTTAGTTTAGTAACGAAAATTTATTGTAATTTCTTTACTTAATTCTACTTGACAGCAACTTTTGTTGACCGTAAACTTTAGTAATTTTTATATGTGTATCATGATAATATAGTTAAGAGTCCGCTGTATCTCTGTCCTTTTCTAATTAAAAAATTGACTTTTTTCCCAAAATTAGCAACAAGAGGCAAAAATAAAGAGATGGTTTCGATGTGTTTAATAAAATGTAATATTTTCTTTGATTAGTATGAATTAATTTTATTGCTTCATTTTTAAGAAAAGTTGGAATAACTTAAAAAATTAGAAATTAGTGTCAAATGATGGGATTTTCAAGTTATTCCAACTTTTCTTGAAAATAAAGCGGTGGAATTAAATTATTCTTACCAGAGAAAATATTGCTTTCTATTACACGAATCGAAACCATCTCTTTATTTCTGCCTGAAGCTATTAGTTTTTATAAAAAATAAATTTTAAATAGATTCGGTAAAACAGGTAACTGTGTCGGTATACAGCTGACTCTTAATTTCACTTATGTAGCACTTTTGAATTTTTGTTCATGTATTGATTTTATTTGTGCATTAAGGGGACGCTGTATCTCTCTATCCTTTTCTAATTGAAAAATGTAAATTTTTGGGAAAACTAGTTATTATTGATAGAAATTAAGGGTTGTCCGCAACTTCTATAGTGAAAAACAATATTTTGTCTGATGAGAACAAATTAATTTTGTTGCTTTTTTTTCAAGTAAAGTTTGACATACTTACAAAATCCTAAATTAGGCTAGAGAATACGTTATTTAAGTATGTCAAACTTTACTTGAAAAAAAAGCAACAAAATTAATTTGCTCTCATCAGACAAAATATTGTTTTTCGCTATAGAAGTTGCGGACAACCCTTAATTTCTATCAATAATAACTAGTTTTCCCAAAAATTTACATTTTTTAATTAGAAAAGGATAGAGAGATATTTTTTAATTTATTTAAATATTTGTATTTGTATTGTATTTTATATTTTGTATTATTTGCACTTTTATTGAGTAAATTTATTTATTTTTAATGTATTTCAATTAAATTGCCTCTTTATTTGTTTCATATATTCCCTGTTATGAAAAAGCAGCTGATAAACCAGCTGATAAACAAGCTGATAAACGAGCTGATAAATCAGATGATAAAGCAGCTGATAAATCAGGTGTTGATTTGGCCGCTAATCGCAGCTGATATATCAGCTGCTATATCGTCTGATTTATCAGCTGAATTTTCATAAAATATATTTTTTTAATAGTAAATCATAAATAATATTTTACATGTGAAAGAATTAATATTTTAATTATTGTAAGTTATAAATATCGTTTCTTTTTTGTTTTGAAAATATATTAATTTGAAATTAAAAACAAAATTAATTTATTTCAATTACAAAAATATTAAATAATATTAATTTTTCCAGCTAAAAAACTAAAAATAACTCCAAGAAAAATTTCAATTTCACCACGTTTTTCTTTCGTTGAATTTAGATTAAATTGAAATACAAAGATTATTTATTTAAATTCTATCATATTAATACAATAATGTGCTATAATTATTTGTCTATCAAAGGAAAGAACAAAGACGAGGTAAACCTCGTAGAGTCAGCTCTTCAAACAACGAAGAGCTTTTACAATCAAACATCGAGTGTTCCAGCTTTATATATCTGTGACCTCGCAATTTGTCCGAAGAATCACAAAAGTTAGATAAACGCCAACTAGTGATGTAAGGACTAATTGATGATCGAAGACAGGTTAATTCGTCTTTACCTCACTATGTGGCGTTCCTCTAACTTTTATGATTCTTCAGATAAAATTCAAGGCCACAGATATATAAGGCTGGAACACTCCGGGTTTACTTATAAAAGCTCTCTGTTGTTTGGAGAGCTGACACTACGAGGTTTACCTCGTCTTTGTTCTTTCCTTTGATAGACAAATAATTATAGCACATTATTGTATTAATATGATAGAATTTAAATAAATAATCTTTTTATTTCAATTTAATCTAAATTCAACGAAAGAAAAACGTGGTGAAATTGAAATTTTTCTTGGAGTTATTTTTAGTTTTTTAGCTGGAAAAATTAATATTATTTAATATTTTTGTAATTGAAGTAAATTAATTTTGTTTTTAATTTCAAATTAATATATTTTCAAAACAAAAAAGAAACGATTTTTATAACTTACAATAATTAAAATATTAATTCTTTCACATGTAAAATATTATTTATGATTTACTATTAAAAAAATATATTTTATGAAAATTTAGCTGATAAACCAGACGATATAGCAGCTGATATATCAGCTGCGATTAGCGGCCAAATCAACACCTGATTTATCAGCTGCTTTATCATCTGATTTATCAGCTTGTTTACCAGCTGGTTTATTAGCTGCTTTTTCATAACAGGGTTATTTTCGTTTATTTATCGATGCATTTTGCATTCAATATTTTCTTTATTTATTTATTTATGCACTTTTATTTGATTTATCAATATTATTTATGAGCTCACATTTTATTTATTGATTTATTTATATTATTTATTTATTTTTAAGGAGGTACCTTCGTCCTCCACTCGAGTCAAATTTTTAATATGCTTATTTGATTAAAAGTTACTAGATATCTCCCCTCCCCAAGAATGTATGTTTCGTATGGTGATTTTCACATACTTGATAGAATTAGCATCAATATAAAAAAAGAAATAATTTTTATTTAAAACTAAAAAATTAAAATTAATTAAAGAGCTAAAGCTAGATCATCATCTTTATTGCCCAAATCATTTACCTGCTCTTTTTACGAAATTTGAAAATTTGAGGTTATGATGAGTTTTTGCCACTATCCGGTATGTACGATAAAAGTAACTAGATTCGTACGTACATGAATAATTTATTCAACTATATTCCCGCGTAAAAGTAATGAAAGTTTCTGAAAATTATTTTATAACTTGCCAGTAATATTATGTTTATCCTCAAAAAATTTCATTTTATTCTGTTTTGTAAATTTTTATTTCATTTATTTAATTTTACTTTATATATTTCATTTAAATAATTTCACTTTTTATATTTCATTTATTTGATTTCACTTTATATATTTTATTTTATTTATTTGCTTTTTATAATTTATTTTATTCGTGTATTTTCACTTTATATATTTTATTTTATTTATGTATTTTCACTTCATATAATTTTTTTTATTTATTTGCACTTTATATATTTTATTTTATTGCACTTTATTGTGCTTTTGAATTTATTTAATTAGTTGCCCTTTATATATATTTTTTATGTCTCACTTCTTATACAATATTATATTATTATTTGCACCGAGAGTTTACATAGTGGGGGTATCTAAGTCGACTCTTCTTCTCATGGTGGCAACATTCGAAAAAAAATAGGACGCTGTGTATGTTAGGCAAATGGGAAGATTTTATAATAATGCCATATCACGGTTTCTACTGTGTAATTAATTGTAAAAACACATGGAGAAACCGTAAAATGAAGTTATTTTCTTTTCTCAAATCAAAAAGTAAGTGGGATCAAATAATTAAATGGATCAATGTACAGTCAAAAGGATAAAGGCGGTTAACGTCACTTTTACTTAAGCATAAGTGTATATGTATCTGAGGGGCTATTCAATTGGCTATACGTATGTACGTATCGCGCCGTACGTACGTACGAACGGACGTAAGTTGGTAGCCCTACAAAGACGAGTTCGCGCGCACAAGGAACGGCTGCTCCAACAATCCAAACCTTAAGTCTACGTTTTCATGTAAATAAAACTATGCCCAAATGATTTTTACTGCGCGTAGTGTTATTTTAAAGATAGGCATTATTATTATTATAATTATTAATAACATTATAATTATTAATATTATTATAATTATTAATATTATTATTATCATAATAATTATTAGCAGTTATTCGCATTTATACAAATTATTAAATTTTTTATACGTATCTAAAATTTTTGTCATAGTAATAATTAATTTAAATAACTGCTTAATTATAAATTAATTATTTAAATAATTTAAGTAATAATTTTTTAAAAAATTTTTAATTTTTCAAAAGTTGACACAACAAATAAGTTATTTTAATTATCTTTGCCATATTATATTTTTGAATAAAAAGATTAAAATTGATTAACAAAAAAAAATTATTGTATAAATAAAAATTAAACATTATTTAAAAATTTTTATTTTTTAGAATATAAGATCAGAAGTTAGAATATAATATTACGGATGTTTACAATATAAGATAGCGAAATGTTAAAAATATATTTTTTACTATGTTGAATTGATTGAATATTGTAGAAACATATAAATATAATAAATAATTGAAAGAATGTTATTTTATTTTTTACTTAAAAAAAATTTGATTATTTTTTAATACATAAGTATATTTTATTTTATTTTGATCGAATTTGCACATCATTTCATCTCTGATTTATGTTAATAGATTTTCATTTTTTAATCAAAGTTTGAATATCAAAAAGATATTTAGAATAACTTATTTAATGTGTTAACTTTTAAAACACTTAAAATTTATTTAAAAAGATTCTTAAAATACAAAAAATTTTTAATAATAATATTCTTATCATTATTATTATTTTAAGTATTTAATTAATTGATTATAATAATAATAATATAATATATTAAAACTTGAATAATATATTAAAATGTATTTTTAACGCAAACAAAAAAGACATTTTGAATATTATTTATATAAAGTATTTATAAACTAATAATAATAATAATAATGCCTATCTTTAAAATAACACTACGCGCAGTAAAAATCATTTGGGCATAGTTTTATTTACATGAAAACGTAGACAAGGTTTGGATTGTTGGAGCAGCCGTTCCTTGCGCTCGAACTCGTCTTTGTAGGGCTACCAACTTACGTCCGTTCGTACACGGAGCGAACAAATCGGGAATACTTCCTTGCGCCCTCTACTGCTACAGTTCCGTACGTTTTTGGAAATAGGCCTTGCGTACAAGCAACGATTCCATAAGGCATCGGGAAAAAGTCCGAACGCTCTATAAGCGTTCGGACTTTTTCCTATAAGCGTTCGGACTTTTTCCCGATGGGTTATGGAATCGTTGCTTATACACAAGGTCTATTTCCAAAAACATGTGTACGGAACTATAGCAGTAGAGGGCGCAAGGAAGTATTCCCGATTTGTTCGCTCCGTGTACGTACGTACGGCGCGATACGTACATACGTATAGCCAATTGAATAGCCCCTCTGATCATATGTTTCATGAAAACATATCCACTCTAACCAACGAAGGTACACGCAAGTATCTAACTTCGTTGCTGTAGCGAGAACATAATTCTATTATCTTATTATTATTTTAATTCACATTGATTAAGAAAATTAATAACAATAGTTGCGAATAAAAAGAAACAAATATTGAAATAATTAATGATCATTTTCACAGTTTTACATCTATAACTTATTATTTTAAACAAAATATTATAATATATTGTAGTCTGTATTGAAGTCAATAGTAAAACATCCTACTAAATTTTGGGGACATATCACGTGATTAATAATAATCATAAACGCTCCCAGCGAATACTAATAATCTCGGAGTATATTTAAGAGCATGACGAAGCTGTCCGCCTTCTAATAATATTTCCAATCTTAATTTATGAATAAATGATGCGTTTAATGAGTTTTTTTGCTATAAAGAAAAAATTTGTAAGATTAAACTCTAGTGCGGACAACTCAAGAAAACCACCAAAATATTATACATACAAAGTTATAATAAAAACTTTCAATATATCGTATTTTAAGGTTAGGTTTGTCGAGTTTGATATCTAATTTCCAATCCAAGCTCATCAAAAAATAACAAGTCCAAATGATTTTTTATTTTAACAAAAATTATTGTACTAATATAACTTTAGTGCGGACAAGTCATTATATTTGTTTAATTTAAGAATTTAAAAAGATATCGATAAAATAAAAAAAGCAAAACTCGATTGCTGCAGCTCCGACATGCCGTTAATACGATCCTTTAATTTAAAATTCGCACCGAAACCAATGTGAAGTTTTAGCTTTATACCAGGACATAATTAATAATTAAATGTATTGTTTTGTTATGAGGTAAACGTGTATATGTTTTATTATAATATTAAATAAAACAATAAAATAAGTAATTGATTTTAAAACGTTCAATCAAATGTTTGTCTAGTGGTAGAAAAACTCTACCAATTTTAATTGATGTGAATCGCTGTCACGATTGAATATACTTGAATTGTATTTTGGAAGAAATATAGTGATGTAACTGTAATAATCTTATCTTGATTCAACTACTAGATATAGGGCGAGTACAGTCAGACGAGAAATGAATACACTTGATTTATCATTTAATTAGAGAAATATTCATTTTATGCTTTGGATAATATTTTATAATCAGTTGAATATAGTTATTTCGTAATCTTTATAGTGCGATTAAATTATATATCGCAGATTATTTAAAGTGCTAAGAATTTCTGTATAATAGTATCTTTTCAAGGGCTTTCTTTTAAGTGCGGGGTTAATTCCATTTTTTCATCAGTATTTATAGTAATTATTCATATTTATTATTTATGAATAATTGTTTTAAGATTTCTCTAAAGTTGACATATAAAATTGATTATTAAGCATTTTTACAGAGTTTTATAATTTTATTCGCATAATCGTTAATACTGATTTTCTTTTACTGTTTCACTTATTTTTTTTCTGTTTAGTTGAACTAATACTTTTATTGTTTAGTAACTATTTTAATTAGTTCATGTTAAGGAAAATATATTTAAAAAAAGATACGTTGTGACGTAACCGTGCTCTTGCAAATACCCCCATAGCACGTAAGCTTCCTGTAAGCTTCCAGGAAGCTTTCGTGTAAGGTTCGAAATCTTACAGGAAGCTTTCATGGGAAGCTTTCAGTAAGCTTAAAATGTCTGGGACAAAATAGCTGACAGAAATATTCCGAGAAAGATTGTTATAATTTTCTAAAAAATCTTTCAGGAAGCTTTCCTGAAAGAGGATGGTAAGTTTCCAAGGAATCTGAATAAAAGATTACGGTAAAAGATTTACAGAGCTTTCTAGAGTCCAACATATATGTTCCTTGAAACCTTATAAAAAGCTTCCATGGAAGCTTCCAATAAGCTTAAAATTTCTGGAACAAACTAGCTGTCAGAAATATTCCGAGAAAGATTGTTGTAATCTTCTAGGGAACCTTTTAGGAAGCTTTCTCGTAAGACGTTGGCAAGCTTCCAAAGAATTGAAATAAAAGATTTCGGTAAGATATTTATAAAGCTTTCGTGAGTCTTCCATATAGATTCCCTTAAATCTTACAGGAAGATTTTATAGAAGCTTTCAGTAAGATTAAAATGTATGGAAAAAATTAATTGTCAGAAATATTTTAAGGAAAATTGTCGAGTAATATTTTAGAGAACCTTTCAGGAAGCTTTAACGAAAAGATTACAGTAAGCTTTCGAGAAATCTTAATTATAGATTCTAGTAAGATAACTACTAAGCTTCTAGAATCTGATACATTTTTATAGATTTATTTTATCGTTCATTTAACTTATAATTATTTCATACAGTAAATAATTAACATTATTACGCATATAACTCATAAAACGCATAAAAACGCATAAAACGCAAGAAAAATTTTCGACCTGATCGGGGCTCGAACCCATGACCTACAGATTACGAAGTATCAACGCTACCTATTACCAACGAAGATAGACGCTTATAGAAGCGTACTTCTGGGTTAACTTTGGGGGTCCAGCTTTTGGAGGACATTTAACATTACGTGTATATCTATATATATGAAAACATCGGTATATATAGATATAGAAATACATGGGATTTTAGTAGCGCCACCATGCGGCTGGAGGACATAAGCTTAGATTTTGAGCCCCTGTCCGCCCATTTAAAGTACGCTTCTATAAGCGTCTATCTTCGTTGCTATTACGCTACAGTACGCTTGTTACGAACACTAATTATTTCTTATTTATATAGTTTACGTAACATAAACTTTGTCTTTTATATTCTTTTCAGCATTGTAAAATTAAATAAAACAGTTAATTAATAGTGAGTTATTAATAATTATTAAAAATAATTAGAAGTCAGTATAATTATTTTTTTGTATTAAAAAATTAATTCTTTTATACAACTGAAAATATTTTGTGAAAATAATATCTAATTGATTTACTTAATTATTAATAATTCAATTATCCTACAGAATAAATCTAATTTTTTTACTGCAAAAAATAGTTTTATATAATTTTTCATTAAAAAAATTATTAATAATTTATTGCGCATTTCTAAATTATTTTTATTGTATAAAAAAAATAATTTTTAGTTGGAAAATTTTGTATTATAAAACTAATTATCAATCAATCTATTATTCACATAAATGTTTATTAATTATTCAAAACCATATAAAAAGAAGATTAAAAATATCTATATTACCGACATTTTCTTTTTCGTTTCGAGAAATATCCCATAAAATGTTGTTGAAAAGTAACATATACCTTTCTTGGAAGCTAACTGGAAGCTTTCTGTGTTACCCAACTGATGAACCTTACAGGAAGCTTACAGGTATGTTATATGCAAGATTTAATTAATCTTTCGTGAAATATTCCTTAAACATTTACATGAAGCTTTCACGAAAGCTTCCCGAAAGTGTTCTTAGTTAGCTTACTAGTGAATCTTTCAGGAAGCTTACTGCAATCTTTCTAGTTAGTTTACTTGAAACCTTTGCTAATCCATTTATTAAGACTTTTGCGCCAGGTTACAGGAAGATAGTAAAAAGATTCCACAGAATATTACATGTAAGTATTTAGGAAGCATTTTTTGGACTTATATTATGCTTACTGTAAGCTTATGTTAATTTTCGAAAAGGTGAATGGAAGCTTCCACTGGAATATTGTATAAAAGTTTGATGGGAAGCTTCCTTGTAAGCTTTTTTGCTATGTGGGTGGTCTTTGCATGAATCTTTAATGAAAGGTTCCATTGATGTTTCATGAAAGATTACGTGAAAGCTTTTATTAACCTTTCTCGGAAGATTCCCGAAAGCTTTCAACGTAACCTTACTAATGAATCTTTCAGTAAGCTTGCAGTTATCTTCTATGAAATATTCTATTTGAAGTAAGCGAAATATTCCATGAAAGAAGGCATGAATCTTTTTAGAAAGCTTCCTGAAAGCTTCCACGATTACGTAACTGATGAATTTTTCGGGAAGCTTATAGTAATCTTTTTCAATATCTTCCATGTAACCTTTGCGTATTCATCCATGGAAGATTTTCTGTAAGGTAACTGTAAGATTCCATAAAGATTTTAAGGAATATTGCACGTTAGCATTCAGTTAACTTCTTTTTGCTTTTTCATAGAGAAAACATTGTATCGATAAAAGAAATTTTTTTCTATTTTTTCATTTTTGTACATATTTGAACTCGGTGAGTCGAAAAAAGTGGTTTCCAGAAAATGTCTGTATGCGTGTGTGTGTGTGTGTGTGTGTGTGTGTGTATGTGTGTGTGTGTGTGTGTGTGTGTGTGTGTGTGTATGTATGATTTCAGTTAGTAAATTGTATCTCGAGAACTACTCGATGGATTTGCTTCTAATTTTGCATGGAATTTAGTTTTTTGACTAACTTGCTGGGAAGCTATTGATGATTGGTTCTTCTAGCGTAGTTTTCATTTTAGAGTTGTTTAAAAAAAAAAAATTTCGATTTTTCATTTTTTTGGTTTTTTTTTGTTTACTACACGATGAATTTGTTTCAAAATTTGCATGGAAATTATTTGTGATTGTCCAAATAAAATAAATTTATAAAAACTGATTTTCTTAGTTTCATTTTAATTTTAGAGCATTTTGAAATTTTTGAAAAAAATGTTTCTATTTATTAGGCCAATAAAATCTTAAAAACTACTCGATGGATTTACTTCAAATTTTCCATACAATTTAATTTTTCGATCAACTGGTGTGGAAGCTATTGAGAATTGGTTTTCTTAGTGTAGTTTTAATTTTATAGTCATTTTCGTAATTTTAAAAAAATTTCGATTTTTTATTTTTTTTGTATTTTACTTAAGCTACTCGTAGAATTTGCTTAAAAATTTGTATGGAACTTACTTTCGACTGCCAAAAGAAGAAAAACTTTTGGAAACTAATTTTTTTAGCGTACTTTTAATTTTAAAACATTTTTAAAATTTTTAACAAAATTTTAATTTTTAATTTTTTTTCATATTATGAAAACCATTTGATAGATTTGCTCGAAAATTTATATGTAAGTTATTCGCTACTGTCTGAAGAAAAGAAGCTCTGAAAAACTAATTTTTTCGGAACAGTTTTAATTTTAGAGCATTTTGAAAATTTTCAAAAAAATTTTGATTTTTCATTTATAGTCTATTTTGCGTAAACCAATGCTATAAATTTTCTCTAAAATTTTTGTACAATCAATTCGCTATTGTCTGAAAAAATAAGCTTTTAAAAACTAATTTTTTTAGAGTGGTTACAATTTTAGAGAATTTTAAAGATTTTTTGAAAAATTTCGATTCTTTATTTCTTATTTTTTTTATTTTATGTAAAGTACTCGATAGATTTGTTCTAAAATTTGCAGGGAAATCATTTGTAACTGCCAAAAGAAGGGAAATTTTCAAAAATTGATATTTATAGGGTAGTTTTAATTTTAGTGCATTTTTAAAATTTTGAAAAAGAAATTTTGAAAAGAAAATGTTATTTATTTAGTCAGTTAGATCTCGAAAATCACTCGATGGATTCGCTTCAAATTTCGCATACTATCTATGTTTTTGTATAAGTAGACGGAAGCTATTGAAAACTGGTAGTCATAGCAAAGTTTTTTTTATAGAGCCATTTTAAGAATTTTAAAAAAATTTTCGATTTTTCATTTATTTTGTGTTTTACGTAAATTACTTGATGAATTAGCTTTGAGATTTGCATGGGAATTATTTTCAACTGCCAAAAGGAAGATAACTTTTGAAAATCGAATTCCGTAACCGTAGTTTTAATTTTAGAAAATTTTATAAATTTTCTTAAAAAATTTTTATTTTTCAGTTTTTTTCTACTTTACGTAAACTATTCAATAGATTTGCTCTAAAATTTGTATACAAGTTATTTGCTGCTGTCTTTATAAAACAAGCTTTTAAAAAATAATTTTCTTAGCGCAGCTCTTTAATCACTTCTTTTGATTTCTGATTTAACGCTTTCACTAACTCTTTTCTTACTTTCTCACTTCCTCTGTGTCCTTTTTTCTCAGATTGATCCTTATTTTTACCCTATTTTCATCCGTCCTTGTCTCTCTCTTCCTATTTACTAATCATCCTCTCACATTCACTAATTTTTCTTGAATAGCAATTGTATTTTATATTGGAATCACATTTAAAAAAATCAAATCAAATTACTTTAACTCAATGAACTCTATGAGAAAGCATTGCGCCAAAGCACTAGCAGCGTTTTAGATTACATTAAGCTTACTGTAAGCTTTCATGGAACCTTTTAGTTGAGTTTTTCCTTAACGTTTATTGAAAAAGTTTTTATTCACAGTTGTTAAATATCTTTCAGGAATCTTTCATCGATTCTTACATCCCTGTTGAAAATGATAACGTTATTTAATGACGTCATTTAATAACGTCATTTCATCAAATGACGTTGCAAATTGAGACATTTCGCGACGTCATTTATGCAAATAATGTCATTGTTCAAGTGAGCTTTTATTAAATTAAGAAAAAGACGTTATTTCAAAATGACGTCGTCGTTTCCAAACGACGTCATTTATTTTGATGATATGATTTTTAGAGATGACGTTATTTGTTATCAAAAAGACGTGATATTTATAGTGGGAAAATGACGTTATTTTTTTTAAAGACATGATTTTCAGAAATGACGTTATTCGTAATCAAAATAATGTGATTTATAGTGGGAAATGACGTAATTTTTTCGAATGACATAATTTTATGAAATAACGTTATTTCAGAAAATCAACGTCATTTTTCATGAATTATTTCATTGAAAAATGACTTTACATGATAATCATTTCCCATTTAAAGGAAAAAACAAAAACGAGGTAAACCAAGTAGTTTTAACTCTTCGAAAAACGAAGAGCATTTGTGATTAAGCTGAGATCATTCTGGCCTTATATATCTGCATCTTCGAAATTTGCATCAAGGATCAGAAAATTTTAAAAAACGTCACCTAGTGACTTACAGTCGAATTGATAGTCGATTGCGTCAATTTAATTTTAAATCACCAGGTGGCGATTTTGAAGTTTTGCGATCTCTTATACAAATTTCAAAGACGTAGATTTATAAGGCCAGAACGTTTTCAGTTTAATCGCAAATGCTCTTCGTTTTTTGAAAAGTTGAAACTACGAGATTTACCTCGTTTTTGTTTTTTCCTTTAAGAAGGGGCCGAACTATCTGTCTTTGTCTAATAGTGTTTTTCATCATTTATGTAAACACTATCCGGTATAACAAGAAAAAAATAGCAGCCCCCGCTAGATATTAGTATAATTAGTAAATTTTGTAATAACAACCAAATTTTTTACCGCATAGTTTTTGACTAATTAGAGACCTACTAGCAATCTAGAATATAACCTATCTTTTTTTGGTAGGTCTCTAATTATTCAAAAACTACGCAGTGAAAAAATTTGGTTGTTATTACAAAATTTACTTATTATACTAATATCTAGCGGGGGCTGCTATTTTTTTCTTGTTATACCGGATAGTGTTTACATAAATGATGGAAAACGCTATTAGACAAAGACATATAGCTCGGCCCCTTCTTAAATGGGAAATGATTATCATGTAGTCATTTTTCAATGTCATAATTCATGAAAATTGACATTATTTTTCCTAAATTTAGAGAAAATGACGCCTTAGAAAGACGTCATTATTTTCAACATGGAAAATAACGTAACGAAATGACGTTATTAGTATTATAAAAATGACGTCATCCTACAGATCTGTTCTCGGTAACGAATAACGTTATTTCAGAAAATCATATCATTTGAAAAAGTTACGTCATTTCCCACTATAACCCCCGTGTTTTTGATAACGAGTAACGTCATCTCTAAAAATCATGTCATCAAAATAAATGACGTCGTTTGGAAACAACGACGTCATTTTGAAATATAGAATGACGTCTTTTTCTTAATTTAATAAGCCATCAAAGCTCACTTGAACAATGAAGTTATTTGCATAAATGACGTCGCGAAATGTCTCAATTTGCAACGTCATTTGATGAAATGACGTTATTAAATGACGTTATTAAATGACGTTATTAAATGACGTTATTAAATGACGTCATTAAATAATTTTCAACAGGGATTAATTTTCAATGAAAGGTTCCATTAATGTTCAATGAAAGATTACGTGAAAGCATTTATTAACCTTTCTCGTACGATGCCCGAAAGCTTTCGACGTAACCTTACTAATGAATCTTTCAATAAACTTGCAATTATCGTTTATGAAATATTCTATTTAAGGTAAGCGAAATATTCTATTAAAGAAAGCATAAGTCTTTTTCGAAAGCTTCCTGTAGGCTTCCACGATTATCTAACTGATGAATCTTTCAGGAAGCTTACAGTAATCTTTCTCAATATCTTCCATGTGACCTTTGCGCATTCATCCATGGAAGCTTTTCTGTAAGGTTACTATAAGATTTCAAAAAGATTTAAGGAAACATTGCACGTAAGCTTTTATTATTTATTTATTTATGCTAACTTTTAGTTTACTTTTAGATTACATGAAATATTAATGAAAGATTCAGTAAGCTTTCAGGAAGGTTAACGGAAGCTTCCTTTGGAATATTACGTGAACATTTCACGAAAAGCTTCCTTGGAAGCTTTTGTGCTATGTGGGTAATTAGATAGTCTATAATATTTTCGCCACACATATGTTGGATGCGTAGTATGCGTATAATTTCTAAGGATAATATATTATTTGTTACTTTTTAGTGCAATGTTTTTAAAGTCGGTTTTTTTTGTTAAAAATTTTTCATTTTCTACTTTTCAGTAAAGCTCCTTACTAAAAGAACAAAAATGGGTAGATCTACTAATCAAATATTTAACACCAGCCTAAAAAAAATGCCTCAAATTAAAAAAAAATATGATAAAAAATATTTTTAGAGATAATTTTCTTAATATTTTTTAACGTTCTATTTATTAGATATCTATCACTCTTTTGTTCACTTTCAAAATTTTTTAAATTCTTTATCAAATATTTTTTTAACACACCGTCTCTCATATAAAAAAAGTTTTCATAAAAATTAATCAATCCCTTTCAGAGTTATGCACGGATATAGTAATTTTTTTTTTTGAGAAAGTTTTTTTTTAAATAATTTGTTCGTACTAGCCGAGTATTAGCCCAGTACTCATAAGACACGTATGGGACCTTCCTAGAGACATCCTCTATTAGATTAAAAAGGAGGGTAACAAACAAAAAAAAAATTCAATCGAATTGAGAACCTTCTCCTTTTTTAAAGTCGGTTAAAAATAGAAAATAATTTTTCTTATCGATACAATGCTTTCTTTATGAGAAAGCAAAAAGTGAAAATTTGAGCGTAGAAACCTAAAGGTCAAGATTTATAAACAGTTTCAAAAACTTTTTTATACTTTGACATTGAAATATCCTTTAAGAGCAGGTCTAATATATCTGTCCTTTTCTAATCAAGGAATCGAGGTTTTTCTTACTCAGGATTAATCTTATTAATTTTCTTTCTGTAGTGAAAGAATATGATTTGACGCACCGTTTACTCATGAACTTCGAATAAAAATATTATTAGGAGGGGATAACTACGATATCCTCTTAAGGCGACTTCGGATTTTAGGTTAGGTTTTATTTTTGAGTTTACAAATTACTCTTTCAATATGTAAAATTTTTCAGATTTTTTAATTTTCCACCATTCTACGGTTTATTATAAATGGTGGAAAATTAAAAAATCTGAAAAATTTTACATATTGAAAGAGTAATTTGTAAACTACAAAATGAAATCGAACCGAACTTCCGTAGTCGCCTTAGGAAAAGAATGTTATTACACCTTTCATCAGCATAGCGACTTACCTTTTTTTTATTCTAGCCTACCATGATTACTGACGCAACCACTTAAAAAAAGAAAAAAAGAAAAATAGAAAACGTTATGGACATTCTAGATCATGTTCGGATTCTAGATCATTGAGACGATCTAAAATCCATACGCATTCTGTATCACTTTCAGGAGAGACAGAGTGATTTAGAATGCCTATGATCTAGGATGCCTGTAGTCTATCTACTGAGGACTAAAAGTAAAACAAAACAAAAAAGTTCACCGAAATTGATAAAACTGATTTCAGTCAAAACATTTCAGTATTACCATTTAGTTCTTAATTAAAATTTTTAACGGTGCATATCTTATTCAATTTTTATGCTATAGCAAAACAAAAACATTTGTGTCTCCTTATTTTCAGAGTAGAATAACATACTCTATTTGCAAAGGGATTGGTGAACTGAATGTATACCCTACAAAAAAAAATTTTATTAATATAGCTAAAAATATAGGTGAAAATAAGCTACATTGTGTATTATAGCTATATTTACGTGTTTTTTAGCTATATTTTTACCTATCTTTATAGGTACAATCCCTATTTCAGCCCATTATAGCTAGAAATATAGCTAAAAATCTAGCTATATTTCTCATAGATATATAGCTAAAAAAACACATGAATATAGCTATAATACTGTTACGTCCCGACGTATCTTTTATTTCGAAATTTATTATTCCAAAAATATGCAATTATTGATCAATCAGCTAATTTACCTTAAAAAGCATATTGTGAAATTATTTCATTTGTTAAGAAACCAAATAAAGTGGAATGCGATTCACGGAATCAACAAAATAAGAACAATTACGAAGACTACATGAACCAGATTTACCACGTTAACCATATCATTCAATAAAAGGCCAAATGCATAATTAGCATTGCTCCATCGATTGACATCAATTCAAAATTCAAATCACAAAACAATTATTCTTAAACAAAAGCAGGAATCATCAATATAAAAAGACAGATCGAATCAAGATAAGGGGCGCACTTTAAAGCAGGCACTTTTTCAAAGCATTTTATCAAAGGAATTCTACGAGCACTTCAAAAAAAGCACTTGTAAAGACATTATTATATGGAAATTTTGAGCACATTAAATAAATCGCGCTATACAATTAAATAGTACTATGAAATATACAAAATAATTATATTCAACTGATCATAAATACTGTTCAAAGTGAGAAATAAATATCTATTTAATTAAGGAGGCATGAGCGGGCTAAGATCGTAGATAATCTAGAATGCGACTTATTTTATTTCTAACCCTAGATCTGTCAACATTGTTTGGTTAACGTTTTTAAAAACTGTATGTTCTGTATGATTCCATATGTTATCCATGTGTTCTTCTCGCATTCGATCCAATCCTAACCGTGAAATGTTGACAGAACACAAAAACACATGAAATTTTTTCTATTCAATCATAAATAAATCTTTTTTTCAGTGGTTAATCCAATTTAAAAGATAGCTCATTTTAATCTTAACAAAAAAAGCTGATGATTGATCACCATTTTATATGTGTCTATATTTTTATTTGAAAATAATGAATAATTTTGCATTTAATTCCATAAGGTTACATGTTTAAGTTACGAATTTTTAATTTAATTTTACTCATTTATTTGATGGTTGACCCCATTTGTTCTTTATATCATTGTAAAGCTCTGAGTTTCTACTTTCATTTGTATTAGTTTTAGATAATCCTATATTTTTAGGCGTGACCCGCTCATGCCTCCTTAAATATTAACGAAGTATGTTAATTTATCGTCTGGCTGTACGCGTCCTGTATCTACTACACCGAAATCAAGGTAAGATCATTACAATTATATTTCAATCTATATCTCTTTCAATTCAAGTATATTTAATCGTGAGAACGATTCATATCAATTAAAATTGGTAGAGCTTTTCAACCGCTAGACTTAACTTTTAAACTAAACGTTTTAAAATCAAACTTTATTCTTTTATTTAATATTATAATAAAACATATTTTTCTCGTAACAACAACATAATTTATTATTAATTCTGTCCTGGTGTAAAGCCAGGACTTAACATTTTGGTTCCGGTACGAATTAGTTTGACCGTAGCAATACACGTCAACATAGCTGTATTTTCTTTACCTATATTTTTAGCTATATTTATAGATATTTTTTTGAACGGGTAATAGCTATTCGCTTTGAAATTAAATCAGCCATTTACATACGTAAACAATAAGAATTGAATTTGAATTGCTTTAAAATTCAATGAATTTTCGTTAAATTTTTTTAACAGGGTTAAATTCTACTCTCTTTGCTAGATGCCAAGTAACTAAATTTTTACGAATGTCATACTTCTTACTTTATTTTCAATGTAACTTTTGAATGAAATTAGGTTCTTACAATTCATAACAACATTTATTATAGAAAATCTAAGTTTGACCACGTAGACTGGGATGAATTAAAATAAAATATACTAGATTGTTATGATTTATACAGCAAAAGGATTGAAAATTACCTGTTGGGATACAATTAGCTGTCCAAGTTGCCCATCCGTTAATACCTGCGACCATTGTGAAAAAATAGAATAAAAGTGGACTTGCGTGTTTATAATTGAATATAATCGATTTATTACTAAATATTGAGAGTGCATTATCAATCCACCTTGAAATCAAAGTTTTTAAAGAGAAATCACATATGTTTATTATTATAATGTAAAAAAATTTATTTTCTAACCTTATTGTTATATTGGTCCAAAAATCAGCAGTGTACAAATGTCCTGATACTTTGAATGCTTGTAAAATTGTAGGATTATTATACTCGTATTTCACAAAATAAATCCGATTTTTATTTCCGCTTACTATAAGAATGTAGTACCTTTAACATATCAAAATTATTTTTTAAAGTTCAACTTTAGTATCAAAACTATTTTGATTTGCTTATATTATAGTTAGTTTAAGACCATTATATTTTTATATTATGTTCAGTTGATTTTTTCTTAATTATACTAGAAATTTATTTAGAAGGAATGGTGAAAAATTACTTAAAATGCTTATTTTTGTGATACTCATGCTTGCTCAGTAAATAAACGTCTTGAATAAGGAAATATTAACACATAAGAATATGTAATTGTTCAATATTAAGTATCTAAAATTAAAAGATAACCTTATATACTACAAACAAAACATTATATAACAAAATATTTTTTAAGATTTTACTATTTCTCAAATGATTAAACTCAGATGAAAAATTTAAGCATCAACCCTTTTATTTTAATTTAGTATTATCCTCGTAAGCAAACTTCTGAAAAAAGGAATTTTTAAGACTTTTCAAAATTAAAGCATTAGTAAAGGGTTTTTAATAATTACTGTATTTATTCGTGTAAGTCTTGCGACGCCGTTCGGAATCGCTATTTTATTAAGAAAATAAAATATAAATAAGACTATAAATAAATCTTTTTTCTCTAGATACTACTTAACAAGGTATAATATTTGTGTAATCTTATTTTATTAAAATTATTGTATAAATTTTATTTTTTATGGGTTGGAACCATAGTTACAAAGTTTGAATTGGGCGATTTTTCCGCTCGTACACTTGGCGAAAAGGATATTTTTCCGAATGTTAACCTTAAATGGCAACATCGTATATTTTACCACAGGCATAAGATAATTCCAAATTATAGAGCAAATTTCACATTATTGTTACTTATTACTTAATTACATAATTTTAGTAAACAAACAATATTGCTTTCTTTTTTCATGATCTGAATTCTAATTTTATTAAATAAAATTTTTATTTCTTAGTTCAATAATTATATAGAATCTAATATTGTGAATTTAAATTATATAAGCAATTAAATTGTTGTTATCATTTGAATTTTGTACGAATAACCTATAAGAAAAAACAAAATAATCATGATGCGAAACTAAATGCATAATTCGAAGTTTTCTTATGTCTGTGGTAAAATATGCAGCGCTGCCATTTGAGGTACACATTCGGAAAAATATTCTTTCCGCCAAGTGTACATCGTAGTAAAAGAACGAAAATAACGAGAGTGTTTGTTTGTGCCAAAGGAAGAAAGAAAAAAAAGAAAGAAAGAAGATGAAGAGAAAAAGAATAAAGCGAACTATAAGGGCTTTTTTATAATTTATAAATCGAATCGAAAGATTTTTAATTATGTATAGGCATAAAACAAGTGTAGAGTTGCGTATTGGTATTCAAGTGAGAGCGAGCGAGAGAACAAATCCATGCGTGCGAGCGAGAAAAAGAGAGAGCGAAAGAAAGACTAAGCGCCGGTGCCTCTCTCGAAAGAAATAGTGTTTTATGCGTCATAACTTATTAATTTAGTTAAAGTAGATTAAGAATAATTAATACGAGTGAGTGAGATGAAATTATTTATTAAATTATTTGTTAAAATAGTTAATAATAAAAGAACGTGGAACGGCAATAATTAACAGCCAATGAAATTGTTACGCACCGATTTTTAGTTAATAATTTGTCGAAAACGAAGCGCTGTGATTGGCCCACCGGCAACGGACTGTAACGGGCACGTTTTGCTGGATACACGGTCGCCAGGTAATTTTAATAATAAATTACCAAAATATGGATTAAAGTTACATTAATAAGTTCTTAACATGCATTAGTCACATAATCCATACAGCAAGACGGATTAAAACACCAGAATCGACAATCTCCTCTAGATGCTTTACTGTCAGAGATGCGATAATTGGTATTTTAATACTTATGCAAGGATATACAATCGACGACTTCCTCCAGATGCTTTACTATTGGAAGTGCGATATCATATCCTTATCATAAATGCAATTTATAAAAAGACAATAATTGACGACGTTCGCTGGATGCTTTACCATTGAACGTGCGATAATGTGCACTTTAAAGATAAGATGCATTATTACCTTTATTATCTGAAATTAGTGTAAAACAGATTTAATTTAATGAATTTAGAATCATTTTTATTAATTTTAAATTATTAAATTTATTTAATATAAACAATCCATTTTTAAATAAATTACAAAGATACAATAATTTATTTAAATAAATAATTAAATGAAATGAGAATCTTATAGTAAGCTAGTCTCTACATTTTGCCGCGTAGAGAGTCGGATCAAAAATCCGATAGAATACATCTTAGATGTTACATGATCGAACATCTAAGAGAGAATGAGAGAGCTTGGATCAATTCACGCTCTTTTATATTATTTCATAAACCTTCTATGAAGTTCTATTTCTCACTAAAGAATTATACATTAGGAAATAGATTGTTCGATAAAATTCATTTTATATATTTGCCAAAGAAACCTTTAATTAAGATAAATATATTTGCAAAAGAAACATTCTATTTCCTTTACATTTCAAAAAACTATTTTTAATAATCTATTTTATTATTCATCAGCTAGAAAAGCTAATTTTTTATATTTTAATTTCTATCTTTAAACTTTAGAATAATCATTTTTATACATATCATAGAAATTGAATGTTCTATTTATGTATAAACAATTATTTAAAAAAATTATGGCTAATATATTTTATTATTAATAATCAAATATTGATAATACTTTTTCATTAACAGTAATAGAACATTCCATTTCTATATTCATTTTACTATATCTATATATATATATATACATTTTGACTTATCTTCGTTATCGGCCTCAGTAGGTAACTATGAAGTCCTACTTATTCTTTTAACGTAATTTAGATTTATTATTACAGAAAATCATTCTATGTCTTAAATAATGTCCAATTATTTATAAAACATTTATATTTAATTTAATGATTCTATGCAAAATTGATATGAGCCGTGACAGTACTTAATATTAATTTAAAATTATCATCGTACAGAGAAGAGAAGCTTATTGCTGTTTCTCAAAACTCAACAGACGGTAAATGATTTTGTAAGGAAGCATTCTCATGAGGAGATGTATGTGACAGGTATCCAAGACATCATTGTATTAAAACTATGACAGAAATTGAATACAAATTAAGTATTAAATAATAATTATTCTATATTTAAAAATTTTATTTAATCAAGCTTGAACGTACAATAGTAAATATATAAATAATTTCAAAAATATCCATGGTTTTAAAATAATATTGATCCATCATAGTTGCTGCTTTTACATACATAGTAATACTTGTGTTCAGTATATTGTGTATGGGAATAATAACACATATGCATAATTATAAATATAAAAAATATACATAAATAACTAAAAAATTTAAGTCATTCAAGAGAAGGCCGTATAGCTCTGTCCTTGTCTAATCTAAATTTTCGTTATTATTAATAAATTAAATATTGTTATACAAAAGTAAGGGCATAGCCTAATAGATTTCAGGACGAGCGAACGATCCTATTTTATAGAATAATATGACATTTTCACTAGTTTTCGAGTGAGGTCTGAAACTAATGAAAATTTTACATTTTTTCATAGAATAGGGTCGTTTGCTTGTACTGAAATCTATTGGGCTATGCCCTTATTTTTGTATAACAATTTATAATTTAATAATAATAACGAATATTTAAATTAAACAAGGACAGTGCTATACGGCCGCCTCTTAACATTGATTGTGTTCTGCATGTTGAATTGATTCTCTTCAATTGTCATAAATATGAATGACCTAATATTGCTTGTGTTCGGTTAACTAGGTTCATTCTCTTTATTTTGATAAATATATTCAGCTTAAGAGCAGCCCGGATTCGCTGTCCTTGTCTAATTGGCATTTTTGTTATTTACTCAAGTATTAATCGGTGTATCTGCAAATTGAAGGTTAAGCGCAATAGATATTATTATTACAAATATTTATGCACAAGAAAAAAAAAAATCTATCGCTTTGTTTTTGAGAAAAGTAAGGAACGCGAAAATATTATAAACATAATCTTTTACTTCGGCGTTCCTTACTTTTCTCAAAAACAAATCGGTAGATTTTTTTTTTCTTGTGCATAGATATTCATAATAATAATATCTATTGCGATCAACCTTTATTTTGAAGATACACCGATTAATACTTGAGTAAATAACAAACAACTCAATTGTTACTCGGTCGGTACCAGGTACCCTTACTTTTGTATAGCAATATTTAATTCATTAATAATAACGAAAATTTAGATTAGACAAGGACAGAGCTATACGGCCTCCTCTTAACTCTAACGTAAATTATCTAGTTTCGCTTGTGTTCGGCAAAATTATATGAATTTTATTTATATTGGTTTACTATTCCTTTACATTGAAAAAGCCGATTGCACACGTTGCGGAGTCGATTGTTGTAAATGATTCAGACAACATTCGCAGCTATTAATAACGGAAAATCGCAATATAAGAGTGCGTAACAATATCGCAGCCAATCATTCCAACTTTCTGTATAAAAGATTACATTGATCGGAGCAGAGCGCTGCAACTGAGCTGCGTTGTGGCTCGCTACGGCTCTCCGTAGTCTACGGCACAGAAAGCTGAATCCAAGCCCAGCAACTAAACTGCTTTGTCGCTCGCTACGGCTCTCCGTAGTTTAGGCACAGAAAGCTGAATCCGAACACAGCGATTTATTGTGTGGTCGCTCGCTTTGAATGACGATCTCAAGCATTGCGACAACGATTTGAATACACTTGCTTGATTAATAAATAACATTGAAAAAATGTTTACTTCCTTTTATATTTTTTTTTTAATGTTCATGTAATTATGTAAATTCATAATTTTGAACTATTTTTAAAAATTTATAATTTATAAATACAGTTATTAATGCTTTAATATCTTTGATTATTTTTTTTTTTTTATTTTTAGATTTATTAGGACATATTTAAAGTTGAATAATTAAAAAACTATACTAATAAATCTATTAACAAATCTAAAAATAAAAAAAATAAAAAATTGAGAAAGAAAATAAATTTTTTTGACTAACAATTTATGTGATTATGGATAATAACATTTATGAAGTTATTACTAAACATTAGATTACCTTAATTATATTGTTCAAAATTTCATACGCAAGTTGTATTCACTTGCCGTAAAAGGGAAAATATTTACAGATGACTTTTATGCTATTTTAAATTCTTAATTAATTTAGGTACATAATAAATAATTGATAAATATTTCCAAGTAAAAAATACTCAAAGCCTGGTAGAACTAAGATTTATTGTTAATATCGTCACTACATATTTATGGATGATATCTGATAAAAATGTATTTGTACACTTTCTTCAAAACAAAGTGCGTTTGAAGAAAGAAAATCTTATGATTGATTAAAAATGACTGTTTTAAATACTTTTCCGCAAATCCAGGTGTTTTTAGAAATTTTCTTCGTTATCGCTGAAATTTATTCGTTCTTTATAAAAAAATATTAAGTCAAGTCATTAAATATCAAATCAACTTAGGCAGTTTTTGTGTATATTCAATAGTGATTTTTCACCTAACAGGTAAGTTAAAAAGTCTAAATATTGTCATTTAAAAAAATTCAATCATATTGTACACGTTATTTTCAACAAAAATAGTTCTATTATATTTTTACAATAGTTTGATACTTTTTAATAGAAAATTTATTAAAACATTAATTTAACCAAAAAATTTGAGTAAATAAAAATATTCCATTACTTTGAATTTTTAACCACAAAATTTCTTATTTATATTTTGGAAACCAAATGGAACATATTCCCAGACTCATTGATTTTTATTATTTAGCTGTGCAAATTGATGTGAAATTTTTCGTAGGTATATATATATATATCTACAAGTTCTATGGATTTGATGTTATAACTAAGAGGATTATTTTATTATAATTTCATAAAATGAAATAAAATAATATATGAACGAAAATTATTTTAAATAAATTTCAAAGATATATTGGTATATCTTTGAAATGTTTGCGAATAAATTATTCTTTTTTGAAACTATTAAACAAAATTTATTTTTCAAAAAGCTATATTGCACGGTACCTTGAAAATTTCATTAATAGTATCAAATATTTTCTAAAAATGATATGAATGGTTTTTGCATAAATGGTATGGAAAAAAGCAAATTTTCGAAGGTTCTTTCATTAAATATAATTTAAACCACAAGAGAGGTTGAGATTTGAGACCTTGAGACACCTTGAGATTAGTTTTATTGAAGGAAATGTATCTGCCTGAACCTTAAAGGAACAGTAACTGGTCATTCGACCGTATGTTTTGCTAAACTAAATATATAAAGCATTTAATTAAAAATATATGTTGTTGTACAGTACTAAATATTTATGTTGTTTAAACAAATAATATAAATAATTATAAGACATAGGTTTTAATTAAAAAATCTAATCTAAATTTTTGAATATAAATGTAATTGCATTCATAAAATAAAGTTTTAATAAAATATTTGTTTGAAATTAAGAAAGAATTTTTACACAATTTTATACAATGAGAAAATAAAGTAACTGTTAAGTTATACTGACTTCGATACTGCGAAATGCGCACGTCTTAACAGTTAAAATCACAATAATTAAACAATTTTTATTTATTCAAATTTAAACATTCAGTTTATAAATGAAATATGAGAAATAAGAAATAAAATATATTTTGAGTCTTTCAACGTTTTCTTGATTATATTAGTTATTGTAAAAAAAAAAATTTTTTGATTGGAAAAAGACGAATATACTCGACCTACTCTTAAATTTTTTGTTTTTGTTTTCTTAAAAATCATTTGCTTAGTTTAAAATATATTTAATGAAAGAACCTTCGAAAATTTGCCGTTTCCATACCATTTATGCAAAAACCATTCATATCATTTTTAGAAAACATTTGATATTATTAATGAAATTTTCAAGGTACCGTGCAATATAGCTTTTAAAAAAATGAGTTTTGTTTAATAGTTTCAAAAAAGAATAACTTATTCGCAAACAGTTGTGTATTTTTTAATGTAATAGAATTGTCACTGTTTAAAAATTGTTTTAAAAAAGTGATATTTAAAGTTTAAACTTTTAAAGATGTACCAATATATCTTTGAAATTTATTTAAAATAATTTTCGTTCATATATTATTTTATTCCATTTTATGAAATTATAATAAAATAATACTCTTAGTTATAACATCAAATCCATAGAACTTGTAGATATATATATATATATATATATATATATATATATATATATATATACATACGAAAAATTTCACATCAATTTGCACGGCTAAATAATAAAAATCAATGAGTCTGGAAATATGTTCCATTTGGTTTCCAAAATATGAATGAAAAATTTTGTGGTTAAAAATTCAAAGTAATGGAATATTTATATTTACTCAAATTTTTTGTTTAAATTAATGTTTTAATAAGATTTCTATTAGAAAGTATCAAACTATTGTAAAAACTTAATAGAACTATTTTTGTTGAAAATAACGTGTACAATATGATTCAATTTTTTTAAATGACAATATGTAGACTTTTCAACTTACCTGTTAGGTGAAAAATCACTATTGAATATACACAAAAACTGCCTAAGTTGATTTGATATTTAATGACTTGACTTAATATTTTTTTATAAAGAACGAATAAATTTCAGCGATAACGAAGAAAATTTCTAAAAACACCTGGATTTGCGGAAAAGTATTTAAAACAGTCATTTTTAATCAATCATAAGATTTTCTTTCTTCAAACGCACTTTGTTTTGAAGAAAACGTACAAATACATTTTTATCAGATATCATCTATAAATATGTAGTGACGATATTACCAATAAATCTTAGTTCTACCAGGCTTTGAGTATTTTTTACTTGGAAATATTTATCAATTATTTATTATGTACCTAAATTAATTAAGAATTTGAAATAGCATAAAAGTCATCTGTAAATATTTTCCCTTTTACGGCAAGTGAATACAACTTGCGTATGAAATTTTGAACAATATAATTAAAGTAATCTAATGTTTAGTAATAACTTCATAAATGTTATTATCCATAATCACATAAATTGTTAGTCAAAAAAATTTATTTTCTTTCTCAATTTTTTATTTGTTTTATTTTTAGATTTTTTAATAGATTTATTAGTATAGTTTTTTAACTATTTAACCTTGAATATGTCCTAATAAATCTGAAAATAAAAAAAAATAATCAAAGATATTAAAGCATTAATAACTGTATTTATAAATTATAAATTTTTAAAAATAGTTCAAAATTATGAATTCACATAATTACATGAACTTTAAAAAAAAATATAAAAGGAAGTGAAAATTTTTTCAATGTTATTTATTAATCAAGCAAGTGTGTTCAAAGTGTTGTCGCAATGCTTGAGATCGGCATTCAAAGCGAGCGACCACACAATAAATCGCTGTGTTCGGATTCAGCTTTCTGTGCCGTAGACTACGGAGAGCCGTAGCGAGCGACAAAGCAGTATAGTCGCTGGGTTTGGATTCAGCTTTCTGTGCCGTAGACTACGGAGAGCCGTAGCGAGCCACAACGCAGCTTAGTCGCAGCGCTCTGCTCCGATCAATGTAATCTTTTATACAGATAGTTGGAATAATTGGCTGCGATATTGTTACGCACTCTTATATTGCGATTTTCCGTTATTAATAGCTGCGAATGTTGTCTGAATCATTCACAACAATCGACTCCGCAGCGTGTGCAATCGGCTTTTTTTTCAGTGTACAGTTGAGAAGTTCGTTACGAATTAAGGATTTGACCTGGTGATAACGACAGTCACAGAGATGAAGACAGATTATATATGCCCTATCGTACGACAGGTGGCCATACTATGACTGATAAGAAAGAGATCAAAAACAGAATTAATGACAGCAATGAGACCGAAAAGACGGAGAGGCTATATCTGTGGTCAGAAGGCAAAATAACATAAGTCCTTTGTATAAGCATATGACTTATGTTATTTTGCCTTTTGACCACAGATATAACGAAACGAAACAGAAAGCAGAATAAGGTGACGGTTTTGAAGACGGCTCTGTGAAAACTGTACACGGAAAGAAAAATCATGTTATTGTTCCATGAAATTTCAAGTGATTATTACATGATATTTCTTCACCTAATATTATTGAAGAAACAAGTGATTTTTTATGATACCCATGTTTTTAAAAGATGATTGGTATCCATCTTAAAATCAGAACAAAAGATATCATTTTTTCTTGATGCTTGACTTAAAATTACGTCGGCTGCCAAGAGAATGAACGTGGCGATGCATCATGTTAAATTTACTTGCGACTCACGGGATTTTCACGAGGCACTCAAGTAAATTCAATAGTGGCGTGACCAACCATGTCGTGCGTGCTTTGAAGGTAGTGGGGAGAAAGAGAGTAACCAAAATACAAATCAACATCATCATCATCATCATCATCATCATCATCATCATCATCATCATCATCATCATCATCATCGTCATCGCCATCGTCATCGTCATCGTCATCGTCATCGTCATCGCCATCGTCATCGTCATCGTCATCGTCATCGTCATCGTCATCGTCATCGTCGTCGTCGTCGTCGTCATCATCATCATATTTACATTTTCTGATAACAAACAACTTCTTTTTATCAAAACGATATTTTCTGCAGTAGAAAAGCAGCGCTCTGAACTGTCAGAAATAGCTGGGATTGCTAAATATTTTTTTGCTTATTTTCCTAGAATAGGATTTTTTTTTTCATGTAACTTCCACCACTCATATGGATTGAAATTAAAACGAATTTGAGGTTCAGCTAGATAATTATCATATTGTTTCAGTGCATCAGTTTCACTTTCACTAGCTATTTCATTGTATAAGAATTAAAAATGCACTTTTTTTTTTCTTTACAATCAAATACTTCTTTTTCTTCTTGAGTAACAAGATAATTTTGAGTAAGCATATTTTTACGTGTGATCTGATAACTGACCTTTCTAAAATATTTTCATGTCCCAAATCTTTATATCTTGGATCCAAAAATGATGCTACTTGTCTAGCTGAAACTTTATTTGTTTCTGAACTCCATGATAAATAGAATCGTTTATACAATTTTGATTTGATAGTCGATTCAAAAATTGTCGTTAATTCATTATCATATTCATTAATATTATAATAATTTTGAATAATTTTTTGAAGTAATGGTCAATCCATAGATGTCGGTGAATGAGTTTCGCTACAGAAGACAGATCTCAGAATTTTCAATGGTTTCAAAAGATCGATAAGTTTTTTAATAACACGTAGGTTTCGCCACAGTTTGATCAGAAAGTACATTAGAAATAGGAGACCTATTTTTAAACAATCTTTCAAATATTGGAAAATCAGAATTCCATCTTGTTTTACAGCCTTGTAGTAATGTTTCTCTATTCATTTGAAGTAATAAGTGACCGATAAGATATCTTGCTTTTTAAAAAATTGATTTAATGTTATCACGTGACATTGCTTCTGTCACTGCATTCTGTAATGTATGTGATGCACATGTTAATTCTTCCGATTCGGCAACAGTAATTTCTCTAACAGATTTTAGCATATTTTCAGCTTTATCTGTAACTATTGCTGTGATTTTGGTCGAAATTTTCCCATCTTCAAAAGTTTTTTTTAAATCTTCAGCTATATTAGTTCCAGCATGATTCGTTGAATTTGTCGAAAGTGTGTATGATCGAAGCTCCCAGTAATTGTTAATTGCATGAGCTGATAAAGTGATGTACGAATCCTCACCTCTAGATGTCCAAAGGTCTGAGGTACATGAAACAGTTTCAGAGCTTTCTGCCAAGAAAACAGAATAATTAATTTTCAACGAATGAAAATACGGGAACTCTCCTAGTGTATATATATATATATATATATATATATATATATATATATATATATATATATATATATATATATTTCATTTGAATATAGAATTGATTTTATTTTGTAATATTAGGTTATTACATAATTTAAATGAACGCACGCTAAGTTTTTCTAAATGAATATTCATTGCTTAAAAATAAACCAAAAAAAATAAAATAAGTTGTATTTATGAATAATTTAAAGAGCTAAATTTAATTAGTATAATTGACAAAGTGGGTACCCGGACTTGTGATTACCCGGTTATTTTTTTTATCTAGGCTTCAATCCAGGTATCATTTGAACACGGGTTTTAGTCTGGTTATTATTCGAACCCGGATTTTAGTTCAAATTTTACCCAGGTTCGGTGCCCGGGTCTACCCAAGTATTACAAAACCCGGGTAAAGCAGTATCTCGAAAAAAATAAATAAACAAAATGCTGAAGAAGTTTAGTTTTGATCAATCACCTCCTCAACGAACAGCTATGGTAACCAATCAGGTGGACAACAGCAAGAGAAGGCAGCGTAAATAAAATAATAAATTAAAGCATACAGGCCAAATATTACCTATGATGTTAATGTTCTAAGCAGACACCAAATCAAACCCACTGAAGATGACTGACAAATGGTTGAAAGAGTATTTAATAATATTTAAATAATAGTATTTAATAATAGTATTTAATACTGACAAAAATTTAAAAATATATATATTAACATTCGTTTATTTGAATTTTAATTTAATATTCTTTACTTTGTATGTATTACAGGTCCTAAATAAAACAACAAACGACAGAGCAACACTCAATCGTATGTGTGTAGTGTGCAGCACCGCCATAAAGTGGGGTATCTTTGATGAACGCGAGATGCGTTTGTTTATGTCGTGTTTGACAACTGTCAAACTAGGCAGTCAAGATGTATTAAGATTCCATCTATTTTATAATGAACTATTTATTACGAGTTGATTGCGTTGATTTCATTCAAGTTAATCATCGCTAATTTTAACAGTAACAGTAAATAAATTCAATCAGTTTGAATAACTATACAGTATAGTCATTTAATTATTTGAATTAATAATATACCCATATCCCAAATGGAAAAATAAAATGTTATTTACAATTATTTACTGTTATTTACACTTATTTACACTTATTTATATTTATTTACAGTTATTTACATTTATTCACTTTTTACGATTATAATTATTTACATTTTCGAAAATTTTCACAAATTTATTCAATTTCTTTATATATATGCGATAATTTTTGAAAATGTGAATAGCTGTAAATAATTGTTAAAAACTATGAAAAAATGTAAACAATTATAAATAATTATAAATAACTATAAATAACTGCATAAATCTAAATAATTGTAGACAACTATAAATTATTGTAAATAATTCTAATTAATAGTTATTTACAATTATTTTCAGAAATTTTTTCCGTATGGGATTAGAATTATTTTATGATACTTTGTATCAGCCCATGTTGCGGAAAAATCGTAACAGACCGTTTCCATAGCCTGTTCGCTGTAAAAACCCAGGCCTCTATTTTCTTCAATGCTATCTTTTACATGGAAATTGTACTTTTGGTGTAACTAAAATACCACAAGTACATGCAGTGTTCTTATAGAATATTATAACACAGTATTTTTTTATTATAATTACTTTAGATGACGTCTTTAAATAATTTAAAAACGTATCATTTCTCATAGTACTTAACTCTATAATGTTTAACAAAAAAAATCTTAATTTTAACTTTACGCTTACATTGTTACATAACTTTAAATTTTCCTAAATATATTTAAAATAATATTATTATTCGATTTTTGTTTTTGTTTGAATTCGATTCTAAATGTGTCTAGAATCATATCCAGAAGGAAAATCTGAGATGTAAAAACTTCATATTCAAATTTACTCGAGGACCATCGTTTTAGCGTTTATAGGTTCACGGTTTATGAGTTTAGAGTTTATGAGTTCAGAGTTTATGAGTTTATAAGTCCAGGGTTTATGGATTTGTTGGTTCAACATGACAATTTTAAAAATTATGTCTTGTTGCATGATGTCATTTCTTACTGTTCTAAGCAATTTTTTATATTTCAATTTTTTGCGGGTAGCTAGCCTCAAGACGTATATTTTGATCTGTGTAGAGTTTGGGATATATAAATATATATGGGTGAAAAAAAAAATTTTTTTTAAAGTGTGCGCGCGAGGGTCACCGATTTTGCTGCTTTCGACATATGTTTTAGTATTATTAATGTTAGGAATCTGTGCGAAATTTTAACCCTCTAAAAGCAAAACTTGCCGAAAAATGGCCTTTTAAAGATAAAAAAATCGGCTTTTTGGGCTCTTTTTCACTCTTTCTAAAAATTCTGCCAAGATTCGAGTTTTTAACATTTTTCAATTCGGCAGACGGCATTTTTCATCTCATAATAAGAGCTTTGAGAATTAACTTCCTGCATTCAATTTCATTAATTAGGAGCCAGACTGCATCACTTTGAACGAAAAATGAAATTTCGCTATTTCACGTACATTTGAATGGCTGTAGCGTCTTCCCCTATCAACTTGTGACAATTCTGGAAAATAGGTTCAATTCATTTGAAAAAAATTTATTTCCGTACGTGTATTTAACTGCTTGATTAATTTGCTCTAAAATTTGCATAGAAATTATTTTAGACTGCTAAAAGAAGGAAATCTTTTTAAAACTGATTTTATTGGTGTAGTTCTACTCTTAAAGTTATTTGTAAAATTAAAAAAAATTTTTTGATGTTTATGATGATAAAAAAAAATGACACCAGAACGTACTAGGAGAAGACCAGACCTCCGAATCACGGATTTTGCTTAAAGTTTGGGATAATTTATTATCTATCAAAATACGGAGAAAATCAGAATTTTGGATTCTAATGCTCAATTCTTCTCTAATTAAAAGCAATTAAAGAAAGTCACTGAAAAAGTGACTAAATTTTTCAACGCTTATAATTCTGTAGCATTAAGAATTAGAAGCTTAAAACGAAAACTGAGCTCAAATCCTTTCGAAATACCACTTATAGTATATCAAAATATTATTTTTTTCCACCGTTATAGCGTAATAAAGATTAGACCTGAATTTCTTTTTTGAAATATTAATAATAAATGCTGAAAATGGGTCCAATCTTTATTACGCTATAACTACGGGAAAAAATTATAATTTAATATACTACAAATGCTATTTCGAAAGGATTTAAGCTCAACTTCTGTTTAAAAAAGTTTTCAGCTTGTAGCTGTTAGTGCTAAAAAGTTATAGGCGCTTAAAAATCTAATAATATTTTCAGTTATTTTCTTCAATCACTTGTAATTAGGTATATATTGAACATTAGAATCCAAAATATTTATATAACTTATCCTAAAGTTTAAACATTTGAATTTTTTTCCAATTTTAAAAATAACTTTAAGAGTAGAACTACACCAATAAAATCAGTTTTAAAAAGATTTCCTTCTTTTAGCAGTCTAAAATAATTTCCATGCAAATTTTAGAGCAAATCAATCGAGCAGTTGAATACACATATAGAAACAATTTTTTTAAAAATAAATCGAACCTATTTTCCAGAATTGTCACAAGTTTAGAGAAGACCATTTAAAGGTACATGGCTAAATTTCATCTTTAGTTCAAAGTGATATAGGCTGGCTCTTAATTGATGAAATTGAATTTAATAAATGACATCTAAAAGCTCTTTCTATAAACTAAACAATGACGTCTGTCAAATTGAAATATGTTAAAAATTCGAATCTTGGCAAAAATTTGAAATGTAGTGAAAAAGCCGATTTTTTACCTTTAAAAAGTCATTTATCGGCAAGTTTGACACCTGGAGGGCTAAAATGTTGCAGAGGTTCCTAACATTAACAATACTAAAACATATCGCAAAACCAGCAAAATCAGTGACCCTTGTGCGCATACTTTTTAAAAAAAGTATTTTTTGACCCATATATTGTAACGTTTTTCCCTTTCAAGAGGGGGAAATACGTGTAACTCCTGTTGCCAGACGCTTCAATGAGTTACCAGGGTAAGATCGGCAGGAGTTGGAGGGATCGGACGGCGGAAAGTAAAGGAAAGTAACCGGGTTTAACACGTTTGGTTATGCTATGGAGTACCTTGGCTTTATTGTACTCATAAAACTCTTACAACGACGATTATAAAATATAGAATGATAATAATGTATTAATCCAAAGCTAAACCTAATAATCTTATATAATGCAAATAACTAACCTAACCTTAACGGAACGAAATGTACAAAATAATTAGTTCTGTAATTGAATCGGCCACTTGACGACTATTTAATAAATAACTCAAATCAATCAATAGTCTTTAAAGAATCTAAATTATAGTTTATTTTAACTAAGTGATTCTACGGCCTGGACGGTTTAGTTTATACCGGCGGCTTTTGCCTGCAACAATATGCAAAACAAAAGAAACAAGTGATTAATAATTAAATATAATATAACTAGGCGGCGGCATTTAATAACGCTATACTTAATACGACGGTAATATCAATAGTGGGTAGCCGGCTCCCTTAATTATCTGAATTACAAATCTGTATAGGCATGCGGGACCTTTAAGTGACGTAAAGACAATGGGTGGCCGACACCCTTAACTTATTCTAATATCTTAACGCGGCAGACGGACGGAGTCCTTTAATTAACATAACTAAAATGCATTGGGTGGACGACACCCTTAACTTCTTCTAAGTTTTAATATTTTACACGCGGTCGGACGGAGTCCTCTAACTAATATAAAAATGTATTGGGTGGACGACACCCTTAACTTATTCTAATGTCTAATATTTATGCGCGGCCGGACGGAGTCCTTTAAACTAATACGAGTTAAATAATTAGGTGGACGACACCCTTAATATATTCCATAATCACGTGGCGGCGGACGCGTCGGCTACGGGTTAACCAGACCCTTAATTAAGCCAGCGGCGGAATGTGAAATAGAATATAATATTATGGGTGGACGTCACCCTTAAATTCAACGGCGCAAGTTCGGCATTGCGGCGGCGGCAAAAATATAGCTAGTGTGCTCTAGGCAAGTAGATTTACGCCAGCGTGCTCACTCAACGTATCTCTAACACTGCCAGCATATGCACTAGAGTTTAGACCAGCGTGCTCACTCGGTCCATCCCCATGTGCAAGAGAGAGAAGCTTTGCCTAAGCTGTGGTGCTCCACAAGCCAAGGCAACCAGCTACTACTGGCCCCACTCTCTCTTAGCCTAGCGTGCTCACTAAGGTAAAGAGAGAGAGAGAGGACCGTAGTCTACACTGCTCTGGTTAGCTGTGCTTCTCGGCCTCTTATATACTCTGGCCTCATTTTTCCCGTTGAGTGCAACGACGTTTGAGGTTGCCGCCTAGCGACTGAGCTCAGAACTACTGTTCTATCGTAGCTGGCCGTTAGGCGGGAAATTTAAATGCGCGGGTATGTATACTCGTCGCAATATATGTGTGTGTGTGGGGGCATTTCAAGTCAACTCACGGAGTCGAAAAATAGATTTGGCTCAAACTTTAAGAATATGTTGCATTTACCATTTAAAATACACAAAAAACTTTTTAGATCTCAAGGTCAAAGTGGTCAAGAGCTATAGACCATCAAATTTCCGGATTAAAAAAAAATTTTTAATAACTCATAAATTAAAATTGCTAAAATGTGGCTGCTCGCGATTTTGGCTTATTGGAACCATGCAGAGCAGGTGACACCATCTCGTTGTAAAAAAATATATACTTCCTGAGGACATTTTAGCTGCAATGTATACGCAGCAAACAAGAAAAAAGAATATTCAAGTGAAATTCGAAAATAAATATTAGATTCACTTACGAATTATCATTTACAGTGTTTATTACAATTTATATAGATACTTGAAAAGTAAGCATTACGTAAATATTATAATTATTTTAATGATAATATTCAGATCCAATGGTTAGATTCGTATGATAGGTAGATAATGTAGAAATTCATAGGTAACAATGAATAACAAATAATAAATATTATTTTGGCTGAAAAATAAGTGAAGTAGTATATTACATATCGAAAATCATTACATTATAATAAGAAAATGAAAAATTTATAAAATTAATTCATACATGTTTTTATAGTAAAATATTTTTTTCGAAGTCTAATGGATAAGTTATATAACCTAATTGATATTTTTTAATGCGTTCATCTTTTTCTCCTTCAATAAAATTTATATTTTGCTACAGAAAAAGTATAAATGTCACGGTTGCAATTTTTTTACAATTTATTACGTAACAAATAACCTGAGCCATTATAAACACGATTTTGCATACAAAATGCATCAGCAACGTCCGAAGTTAATGCACTATTTGGCCACCCCACACGCGTAAATCTACTTCCATGTCCCTTCTATCACTTTGCTCAGTTCCAATAGCATTTTAATTTCATTGTTTTTTCATAAACTCTCAAATAAACTTTTGATTAAAGTGGTGGTAGTTACTAATAAAGAGTTATGCTCGTTTCAGTAAAAAAAAATTCAGTATAACTCATTGTTAATAAGTGAAACAGCCTGCTGGTCTCTTTGTATACTTGATGGAAAGGATATTTTTCCGAATATGTACCTCAAATGGCAGCTCTGCATATTTTACCACAGACATAAGAAAACTTTGAACCATACATTGAGTTTCGCATCATGATTATTTTGTTTTTTCGTATGGGTTATTTCTGCAGAATTCAAATGATAACAACTAAAATTTTATCACAAAAATAATTTAAATTAACAATATTAGATCCTGTATGATTACTGAACCGAGAAATACAAATTTTATTTCATAAAATTATAATTCAGACCATGAAAAAAAAAGTAATATTGTTTGTTTATTACAATTATTTCATTAAGTAATAAGTAACGATGATGCGAAATTCGTTCTATAATTTGTAATTGTCTTATGTTTGTGGTAAAATATGCGATGCTGCTATTTGAGGTTAACATTCGGAAAAATATCCTTTCCGCCAAGTATACATACATTTCCGGTTGTTACAGCCCAGTAAGTTAATATTTAGTGATTTTTGAAGTATATTAATATACGGAAAAAATTTCTTCATAAAAACACAAAAATTCAACATGGACCTACCGCAATTATAAAAGACGAAACAATCTTTTTTTTATTATTGCAATAATATCGTATAAATCTCATAGAATAATCCTGTAATTTTTACCGCCATTGATCATAACAACTTACCGCACGTCAAGTAGCAAGACTGTATGCTGCACGGTTTCCGAATAGAAGACATCCCAACCATAGAACCATAACACATCTGGCTGCCAGAGCTCGTTGAGGACATCTTCATCGGCAACGCAGCGTTGCCAATACGATGAGAACGATCCTCATCTAGTACCTCTCTCGGTTCTCGCTGCTGTTCATCTTGACCCTCACATTATCTCTCGACAAATTAAAAGAGAATTGGGTGTACCGAGAAGAACAGCATTAAGGATTCTGAATAATCTTAGATATCATGCCTACCACATAGTACTGGTCTAAGAGTTAAGATCAGTGCACTTCTAAATGCGAATAGAATTTTGCCGTTGGGCATTAGGCATCATCCTGAATGATTCAATTATATTCAATTATGTGCTTTTCTCGGATGAATCTCAATTTTGTAGTACTGGAGCGTTAAATCGACATAACTGCCATTATTGGGCAGATCAGAATCCACATTGGTTCAGTGCTGTAGATCATCAACTTCGCTGGACCTTGATGGTCTGGTGTAGGATCATCAATGGGTACCGAATCAGGCTCTACTTCTTTGAAGAAAAAGTCAATTAACACAGCCACTTGTCACTATTGAGATATCACTTGCCAGAACTTTTTGAAAATGTTGATATTGAAACAAGACGAAAAATGTAGTTCCAACAGGATGGTGCGGCACCACATTATGAAAGAATTGTTAGGCAATTTTTAAATACCCGTTACCCTGGAAGATGGACTAGTCGAGGTGGCCCAATAAATAGGCCTTCTATCTCACCTGACCTTACACCCCCTGATTTTTATTTATGGGGCTACCTGAAAAATGTCGTTTATGCGCAGAGGCCCACATCTAGAGAAGACATGATGGAACGCATTCGTCGGGTTTGCGCTGCCACCCCCAGACGAACTTTTCTTAACACTGTAGGCTACTTCAAACGGCGTTTACGCTTATGCCCACAAGAAAATGGGCGCACTTTCGAGTAATGGATTCATGGTTGACTGACCCGAGTGAGCGGCATCGTTATATCACGTGTGCTTCGTTAAGATGGCGACCATGTTTTGAAACGCATTAAAGAACGCGAAAAATAATGTCTCATGCATTGACACCGCAATTTTTCAGCACAGTTTTTCATAACACAGTTTTTCATAGCCTTTTGAGCCCGAATGATTTTAACAATAACGGCCATGGGGATTAGGTGGCCGCACTAATGTATATAAGTATAAGTAGAGGGGATAAATAACCAAACTTACTATATATATGTCAGGTAAAAAAAAATAAAAGAGTTTAAATCTTATATGATTACACTATTTATTCAAATAGATAACTATTCACTAGATATTGAAAAAGGGCGTCATTTACGTAATATCGACACGACTCCGTTGACTATTCTAAATATTCTTACAACGCAAAAAAAGAGAGACACGCACAATAAAAAGTAATTACACATATACAACGGGAGCTGGAGGGGCGTCTAACTTGAACAGAATCAGAAAAAAAATGCACTATATCAATATCGCGCACGTAGTCACCCAGCACACACACGCGCGCAAAATCGCCAAAGATATATAGATTTTTAAACATAACAAAAAAAATATCACTTATACAAAGCATATACCAATATGCCCCACGCACTCACACTCGCAATTATACCCCTTTACGTAAATGGCTTTTCTTTTTCAGTGCGCGCTACGCAGCACGGCGCTGGTATGACCCCAACCAAGTTGGTTGCTACCAACAGAAGAAAGGAACGATCATGGACGTTCTATCTTCCTCTAGCTTCTTCTTCACGGTGGCACGCTGCATATGCCACCAAATGCTCTTGCTATTTGCTCAAGCTTGACTGCCGAAGTCATGCTGCTACGTATATGGGTCGTTCTAAAAAATTTGTAACTGGCCATGTTACTTAGAACCTAAAAATTATTAACAAATATTACACGAGACAGAAGGAAATATCAAAAATGACGCATGACGGAGGGAAAGACAACGATAGTCAACATAGAGCCAACCTCAAGCCACCTAACGTACACACATGCAGGTTTATATATATCTCTCTATATTATATAGTAGCAACGAAGATAGATGCTTATAGAAGCGTACTTTTGGATTAACTTTGGGGGCTCAGCTTTTGGAGGACACTTTAACATTACGTGTACATCTATATATATGAAAACATCGGTATATATAGATATAGAAATACATGGCATTTTAGTAGCGCCACCACGCGGCTGGAGGACATAAGCTTTAGATTTTGAGCCCCTGTCCGCCCATTTAAAGTACGCTTCTATAAGCGTCTATCTTCGTTGAAAGTAGTAAGTAAATGTGCTACCACTTTTAACATCCTCTTGTATCCTCTTTTACATCTTCTTCTGCGTCCTCTTCCCATCCTCTTCTCATCCTCTTCTACGACCTCTTCCCATCCTCTTCCCATCCTCTCCCAAACCTCATTTGCATCCTCGGACATCCTTGAAAATCCTTAATAATCTTTGAATTCTCAATAACATCTCTATACTTTCTACACCACCGAGTTACCATAATTAAAAATTTCAATAAACATTTATACACTTTTTAAATAAAAATTTAAGAATTATTTAAAAAGAATATAAAGCCAATATCAAAATTTAAACAACAAGAGTACAAATATATATTAAAAACAAAAAAAAAGTGATAGAAAAAAAAGATTAATTGAATAGGAACAAACGTTCTTCAGTAACTTCATCAGTTCCAATTGATGATAATATGATTGACGATGAACAATTACAATCTGTCATAGGAAAATATTTGAGTATTATACCATAAATGTGATAAAGTAATTCAATGTATTTATTAGGATACTTAATTTTTTTAAATGTATTTTTTCACTATTTTTTTATTTGATAAATATTGTAATATAATATTAATATTTGAAAATAAAAGATTATACATATTTTAAATTAATTTAATAGTGTTTTTCAACTACTTCCAACCTTTTTTATTTAACTCATAGAAATTATAAATTTATTTATCTTTAGAAGAGCAACTTACAAGTACTCTTCAGAAGGAAGGGTTGTACAGTTGAGTTACTTATAAGATACGATTTATAAGCTGAGGTAAGTATATTGTTTATACAACTTATAATTGTCATAAGTATTTTGAAGTTAATACTTCTTTTGGCGCACCTCGAAAATTTTCTGGGCATAAAAATCCAAGTTGCCGTCACGTTACATTTTAATATGTATTGTGTGCGTGTGACCCTATCTGTGCGCGCATATACAACTAAGTTATAAGAATGAGAGAGAGATGGAACACTATACTATACCAAGCAGTGTATATTCACGCCTGGATCAAAGAGAGAGAAAGAGAGAGAGTATAGCGAGCGAATACGCACTACGTAAGCTAAGTGTAGAAGAAAAGAGAGAAGGCATATCGGCACATCAGCGTTCAAATCGTTGTGTATATGCTGTTTGGATATTGGATTACCACTTGAGCGTTCAGTATGTATAAAGCTATCACTAATACGAAGATACATCTTTAACGGTCACTTAATGATTTTTACTCTAATGCGTTAATTATTAAATACTTCCTGTATGTTTGTATTATGTTTATGTATCTATGAGCGCTATATATATTATACGGGTAATACATATCCAGACGTAAAATTTTTCGCTCTTTTTGATTCCGCTATAAAAAGTAGGGGTTCCCATTTAAAGAAATTAAGTTGACTTCAAAATAACCTTGAAAATGAGGTTTAAGGTCAAATCCAAGGTCATTATCGGATACCTCGTAAAAAGTTACGCCAAGAACGACCTTCACCTGATTGAAAAAGTTATCAACTTTGGAAATTTCTTAGGTGTATCGTTACTTTTTGGACACGCTATATATATATATATATATATATATATATATATATATATATATATATATATATATATATATATATATATGGGAAAAATTCAAAAAATTGTCAAAATCATGTTTTTTAGAATTTAAAAAAATGTCCTGAATTCTACGTTATGTTATTTAATGACTTTATTATTGTTATAAATAAGAAGAAAACAAGAATAGGCGAGCTATATTTCAATTATTTGAATGAAGTTTTATTAAATTTTAAGAAAATGAAATTTTGCATGAATTTCATTTTTTATGGCGGAAATAAATAAAAAAAAAATTCCTAATTCCATTTATTTGGTATAAATTTATATTTATTAATTTCTTAACGAAAATACAACATAAGGGTTAATAAAAATTGTACAGATGAAGGAAGTTGAGTTAATTATAAATGAATTATTTCCGTTGTTTTTTAGAATTATTTTTCTTTTGAATGGATTTCCTTTTCTCGCATAATCTTTTTTGCTATTCAAAAGTAACTTATCACAAACCTCTTCACAAGAAAAACAACTCGAAGCTTTAGTGAAAATCTTTTCAGGAGAGCTTTTTCTCCAAACTATTTGGTGGACTTCAATCAGATCTGAAACTGCTTTAACTTTTTTGTAGGAATTTTTTTCATTTCATTTATTTCTTTTCAGAAACTTTTATCAGGAGTACGTTTCGACATTTGCTATTAAAAACATTAACAAATTTATCACAAGAAATTATATCATTGCCGTGATGTACACTCAACGGAAACATATTTGCTTGCGTTCTTTTTCTTTGATTTTAAAATCACGTAACCTTATTAGATAATTACGTTAGTTTTTTCATTTTCATTGCAGAATTTTTAAATCAAAGGAGAAGAACGCAAGCGAGTATGTTTCCATCAAGTGTACATAAAAATCTGCAAGTCTTTTTAAGGTGGATCATTCGCTAGCTATAGTTTGTTGTTCATAAAAATTAAAAGTTAAAAGAATTCTTCAATATTTTGAAAATAATTAATTTATACGAAGAAAAAAATCCTCGTAAATTTTCAGCTAGCCTTAACGACTGATTTTATTATTTATGCTCACTCAAAGTTAATTTTTTTACTACTATAAGATACAAAACACGCAAACTTTGAGTGAGCACATATAAAAAAATTAATCGTTAAGGCTACTTGAAAATTTACGGGGATTTTTTTCTTGGTATAAATTAATTATTTTCAAAATATTGAAGAATTTTTTTAACTTTTAATTTTTATGAACAACAAACTATAGCTAGCGGATGATCCACCTTAATGTTCCTCCAACTCCATCCATGGGACCTTTGCCATGGCCAGTCTCGGTGAAATTCCAAGTGCATAGTATTATGTTAGGACATAATTTTGAAATCAATTTCGAAAGAAGATATAGTGTGTATCGGTTCTTATATTGGGCAGAAGGTCCGTCAGATATTATATGTAATGTATTAATTTCAGGGTTATCGTTAATTTTTAATAATATCGGTTTCAAATGGACCCAAATTGCATAAGACGCGTGATCTACACAGTCAGAAACCGTAGTGAAAGATTTTGCAACAACTTTTTGGTTTTCTTTTGTGTATTGAACTCCTGTGTGTAGTGATAAAGGTACTTTTGAAAATCCGAAATGTATTGACTGTATTTCTGTACCATATTGACATAAATAATTTTCCGAAAAGTCAATCCTTAAGATAGTTTCATTAATTTGTAGTGATTCTCGTTTAGAAATAATTTTGCTTTGCTGATGATTATTATTTAATTCATGCTTTAAATACGGCTCAAGTTGAATCGTAAACTCTGAAATTAATTCTTTGATAGGTTTACAAAACTCTTCTTTTCGTGTTAAATTAATAATCTTTTTTTTTACCTTTAATTAATCATTTTTCTGATATTCTAACCCATTGAAAAAATTCAACTGAATCTTTTTCCATTCCACTTTCAATTGTTATATTAAGTTTATTTAAACACTCATCACATTTTCTTAGCATACATTTCGTATTTTCAATATCATAAAAAGTTAATTCAGATTAATCATAAATATTTTTACAATTAATTAATGATTTTTTATGCAAAGCATCAATGAAAAATTGCATATTCGAATGTTTAATACACGCACACATTTCTCGATCTGAACGTTTTGGGAATGATATCCACGAAGGCCGTAAACGTATAAAAGATGTGTAAGAAATTTTAGACGAATATTTCATTTAATATTTTTCATGCAAATCCTTTACAGAAGCTGAAAGAATACGTTTTTGAGTACCTGATTTATGATCTTTTTTCCTGGACACATTCTCGCATTATCGTCTTGTTCTAGAAATTCAATAACACGATTCGCTTCCCTTTTACATAAGTTATCACTCACTTTTCTTTCAAATGAATTATCTTTAAATTTTTTCATGTCTTTGTAACTCACGATTCCCGTAAATTCTTTCATTAAATTTTGATATATTATCTCTTCATTACGTATCATCTTAGCAACAGATTGTTTCGACGAATGTAGTGAGCTTTGTTTCATATTCCGCAATTGAGTATTAACAATTTCACCCATTAATGACTTTTTTTTACATTTTCCGTTATTAGTTCGCCCGATTCCTTAGTAAAATTTTCAACTGCTCTTATTGTAGATGATGATGGCAATTTTTCAGAGGCTTTACTTTGCGAATTTTCCATTCGTCTTAATTTTTTTTTTTCGCATTGTTTTTTTTTTATTCTGTCCTTTAATTTCTGTTGTGTATTTAACAAAGATCTATTGCAACGATTATTCATAATCGTGCAGACAGGATATTAAAATCTCCCGCGAGGCACGATAGTAACAGGCTCAACCGCCAGGTGCCGTCAATTTCTGCTGCTTCCGCAAGAGGAACAGCGAGCTCGAGGAGATGTAAGAGCTAAGGCTCAGCGAAGAGTCGAGGCATTGGGTACTGTGCTCTCCCTCTCTCTCAGCCGAGTGCGCTCGCTGGCCTAGAGAGAGAAAGCAGTATACAGTACTGGCTTTCTTATATGGGGCTCCCACGCCTTATAAGAAAAGTCACTCTCTCGCTCGCTCTAATGTATCAAACCATTGGAAGCAAGTCGAGCCGCAATTAATCTTTGCCGAGTGCGCTCGCTGGCTTAGATAAAATGCGACCGAGAGAACCGCCATTGCACTTCTGCACCGCCGTATCGCTGTACCGCCGTACCGACCGCACTGTATATAATAGATTAGTTTAACGTAACATAAAATTGTATTAGTTTATACCGCCGAACTGCCGTACCGGCCGTTTTTGTAAATAGTAACTTTATTAATTCATTATTAATTAACATTTGATATTAAGGTTGATTTACACTGAACCGTTATATACCGCCAAGCCGCCGCACCGACCTGTATATAAGACACTTTGTCTAAGCTAAGTTCATAGTGGCTTCAAGGTGTTTTTCCACCATTATAACCGTAATATTAAGTTAACTTTAAGGGTGCTTCTCACCTATTGCCGCCGCCGGAAAAAGGCAAGCTAAGATTACTCTACCCATGTGCATCTGTCGCGCATTAGAGAATCGTAGGCCTTCAGCCATATTCCGTGTCACCGCATTAAGGGTGTAGTCCACTCACCGTTATATAGAATAGTCTATTAATATTATAATTATTATAACTTTGTTTGTTTATTAGAATCGTCCAGGCCGTTAACCGCCGACAGTCTAATTTGACTTATTATTAAAGATAAAGTTTATTTCTATTACTTTTGATTTCATTTATTTTCGTCGCCGACAAGAGGCGCATAAGCCGTCAAGTGGTTTATATTAAATTCAATCTTTATTTCTTTGTATCTCGCGTACATATATTAGGTTAGTTATTTTGATTTATATAATTTAGGTTGGTTTATTACTTTTCATTATTATTGTTATACGTCGTTGTAAGATATGAGTTTAGAGTACAATAAAGCTCTGGTACTCCCTAGCATAAACAAACGTGTCAACCCGTTTACTATCCTTTATCTTTCCACCGTCCGTCCTAACCGACCTCCTGCCTCGAACCCTGGTGACTCACTGAAGCGTCTGGCAACAGGAGGTGAAGACGTAATATTTCCCACCCGCGGGAAATAAAAACGTTACATGGCACCCGAACAGGGACTCCTCCGATCACCGAATTTTTTTTTTTTTCTTTTCTCCCTACCCTGTTCGTTCGACATTCGTAATAAAAATATTACATGTCGCCCGGAACAGGGACCCTACCGTCCGAAAATTTTTTTTTTTTCCTTTTCTCTCTACCCTGTTTGTTCGACATTCGTAACATAAAGTTACATGTCGCCCGGAACAGGGACTTTACCGTCCGACATTTTTTTTTCTTTTCTCTTTATCCTGCCCGTCCATCAGTTGTAATAAAAATATTACATGGCGCTCGAACATATGAACTCTACCCGTTTTACCGGCCGAAAATTTCTTTTTCTCCGCTCAAAACGTTATATTACATGGCGTCTGAACAAATACACTTCCGTTTAGTTAATTAACATGTTTTTTTTTTAAGAAGAAAAAAACTCGCTCGCCAGTTGTAATAAAAAGTTACATGCCTTTTGAACAGATATCCGTTTTACCGACCGAAATTTCCTATTTTTTTCTTTCCTTTCTCTACCGTCATTGGCCGCCATTACATATGGACTCCGCAAAAACCGTGATCATTCGCCTGCCGCCATTTGTAACAATACGTTACATAACCGTTTAACGGCATGTCGGAGCTGCAGCAATCGAGTTTTGCTTTTTTTATTTTATCGATATCTTTTTAAATTCTTAAATTAAACAAATATAATGACTTGTCCGCACTAAAGTTATATTAGTACAATAATTTTTGTTAAAATAAGAAATCATTTGGACTTGTTATTTTTTATGAGCTTGGATTGGAAATTAGATATCAAACTTGACAAACCTAACCTTAAAATACGATATATTGAAAGTTTTTATTATAACTTTGTATGTATAATATTTTGGTGGTTTTCTTCAGTTGTCCGCACTAGAGTTTAATCTTACAAATTTTTTCTTTATAGCAAAAAAACTCAATTAAACGCATCGTTTATTTATAAGTTAAGATTGGAAATATTATTAGAAGGCGGACAGCTTCGTCATGCTCTTAAACAGGAACCGTCTTCCTTTGACTGTCAGTTTTGAATCAAACGTCATAAACCACGTTGATCATTTACAGCCACCGAATTTTTCGGTTATCCTGTCCGTCCGTATTTAAAAATTCAAAACGTCACATGACGACCGAAGAAAAAATTCTTTTTTCTTACCGCTTGCTTACCGCAACGGGTATATATTCGTACCGCGTTTAAGCACCTATACAGTCCACTATCCGCAACAGGTATTTTACCAAGTTGAAGCCGACTGTAATCCGCACCGAACCGACCGAAAAACCCGTGAGTAACCAGATACTCGAAAAACCAGAAGAAGTTCTCTCCTCACCGCCGTATGCTCTTTCTTAACACAGCTTAATTACCGCTCCGTCAAAAACTCGCAACTAAAGTTGCATGACGACCGAACATACGAATTTACGGTAAAACAAAACTTGATTATTATTTATGTAATCGCCCGCCATTTGTAATGAGACGCTACATGACACTAGAGCTTAAAGACAACCGGTAAACAAATTGACATCGTTTTTTTTTATTTTAAAAACTCGTTCGCCTTTTGTAACAATACGTTGCATGGCGCATAAACTTTGAAATTTAACCAGCAATCCGTGATAATCTTTTTTACTCGTGCATAAGTCACATGGCAACCGTACATCAAACTTTACAACATTTTGTTTTTCTCATTTAACCAGAACCAATAAAAAGAATAACCTTTCATTTCTTTTCAGTTTTATCAAACCGTTTATAATTTCCTATGTTTCCTGTATCCTGTCCAACACGTTGTACATATTACTCATATTGTTAGATTAGTTTAGATTAGGATAAATTTAGCTTAAATGTAAGCGTAGGCTCGCGCCGTCGGTCTGAATTCCGGATAACCCGCCCGCCCGCCCTTTCGCATTATAAAAAGCTACTAAAAAAAATTTTAACCGTTGACATACACCGACAAAAAGAAGAAAGAAGAAGATCACCGAACCGACCAGACAAACGTCCATTGCTCCACCACCCACATCACCCTCAGTATACAACACCTCAGGCAGACAACCGTTCAAAGGCCACCAGGGGCTGACGAGTCAAATCTGTGAGGCCAACGGAAGCCAGGTATTGAAGGATGAAAGTGACAAACCAAAGGTCAGTGGGCATGAGTGACAGCATGGTAACGACGCCGGTCAGTGTATGTACAACCGTCAACCAGCGAGGTATGATCGTTTATTTTTAATTAATTAATTCCTGAATTGTTCGCGTGGTATACTTTACGGTATCACGACGATCACAGTCGTTCACTCTCCGACGTAAGGGGGGTGTGCAACGATTATTCATAATCGTGCAGACAGGATATTAAAATCTCTCGCGAGGCACGATAGTAACAGGCTCAACCGCCAGGTGCCGTCAGTTTTTGCTGCTTCCGCAAGAGGAACAGCGAGCTCGAGGAGATGTAAGAGCTAAGGCTCAGCGAAGAGTCGAGGCATTGGGTACTGTGCTCTCCCTCTCTCTCAGCCGAGTGCGCTCGCTGGCCTAGAGAGAGAAAGCAGTATACAGTACTGGCTTTCTTATATGGGGCTCCCATGCCTTATAAGAAAAGCCACTCTCTCGCTCGCTCTAATGTATCAAACCATTGGAAGCAAGTCGAGCCGCAATTAATCTTCGCCGAGTGCGCTCGCTGGCTTAGATAAAATGCGACCGAGAGAACCGCCATTGCACTTCTGCACCGCCGTATCGCTGTACCGCCGTACCGACCGCACTGTATATAATAGATTAGTTTAACGTAACATAAAATTGTATTAGTTTATACCGCCGAACTGCCGTACCGGCCGTTTTTGTAAATAGTAACTTTATTAATTCATTATTAATTAACATTTGATATTAAGGTTGATTTACACTGAACCGTTATATACCGCCAAGCCGCCGCACCGACCTGTATATAAGACACTTTGTCTAAGCTAAGTTCATAGTGGCTTCAAGGTGTTTTTCCACCATTATAACCGTAACATTAAGTTAGCTTTAAGGGTGCTTCTCACCTATTGCCGCCGCCGGAAAAAGGCAAGCTAAGATTACTCTACCCATGTGCATCTGTCGCGCATTAGAGAATCGTAGGCCTTCAGCCATATTCCGTGTCACCGCATTAAGGGTGTAGTCCACTCACCGTTATATAGAATAGTCTATTATTATTATAATTATTATAACTTTGTTTGTTTATTAGAATCGTCCAGGCCGTTAACCGCCGACAGTCTAATTTGACTTATTATTAAAGATAAAGTTTATTTCTATTACTTTTGATTTCATTTATTTTCGTCGCCGACAAGAGGCGCATAAGCCGTCAAGTGGTTTATATTAAATTCAATCTTTATTTCTTTGTATCTCGCGTACATATATTAGGTTAGTTATTTTGATTTATATAATTTAGGTTGGTTTATTACTTTTTATTATTATTGTTATACGTCGTTGTAAGATATGAGTTTAGAGTACAATAAAGCTCTGGTACTCCCTAGCATAAACAAACGTGTCAACCCGTTTACTATCCTTTATCTTTCCACCGTCCGTCCTAACCGACCTCCTGCCTCGAACCCTGGTGACTCACTGAAGCGTCTGGCAACAGGAGGTGAAGAAGTAATATTTCCCACCCGCGGGAAATAAAAACGTTACACTATAAACTTTCAATCGCCCTTTCTTACCTTTTTTTCGTTTAATAGCTTTTTGACTTGTATCTTTTCTAGTATTACTTGCAACACAGCTCTCGCCTTTGACGCCATTTATTATCACTCCATCGCTTACGAATATCTTTTTTCTCATCTTCTGTTAAATTTTGCATACGTGCCTTATAACTTAACCGCTGTAATTAATTTTTTTGTTTTAAATATTTTTCAGACATTTTTGCTCGATAAAGTTTTTGTTGTCTTTCTCTATTAATTTCTTTTTTTTGTTCTTTAGCAGTTTGAATTATTTCTTTTTTTGGTTCTTCATCTTCTCGGGTCACTTTTTTTTTCTTTGTGTTAGCCATTTTTACGTAGGACTTATTAATTTTTTATCAACAGAAAATTTTTTTTAATAAATACAAAATATAAATACAATTCATGTTCACTGTTCTACAATCACACATAAACTGGTTTTAATAATTATTTCTTTACAATGAAAATATTTTGAGTTTTGGAAACCGTTAAAAGTTCACAAACCACTATTTTGGAAATATAACATGTGTAAATGTAAATAAACTTATAAAGCGTGACACTAAGACATTTCTTTTTCTTTTGTATACATTCAAAGTGATTACTTAGCGAGTAATATATGCAATAACAAATATATTTCACAGTCAATTTAAAGTTCTTAAAGCCTACTTTCTTTTCCCGTAGTCCAAATCCTGATTAGATTTTTTTTTCGTTAAGAAAATTAGCGTTACACGAAGACATTAGAAAAGGTACGTTTTTTATGGTTTGATTTAAATATATTTTCTCACCATATATAAAACCTTTACTAAAATAAATATTAATTTTTATATTTGACGATATTTAGCTCTAATTATTTGACTTCTTAAATGATTTTCACGATAAACTATCAAAAGTGTGACACGAGGACAAGAAAATTGTCGTAACTTTGACGTTAGTTTTGAATACTTTTCATTATTTTACTGTGTTTCTACACAGCACCACTAGATTCTTTATTTAAAAATCTATAAAAATCATTACAGTAACATTTTAATAACTATGTATTTATATACTTTTTATTTTAAAAACAAAATACTTGTACGCTCCAGACGCGTGCCACAAGAACATTTTTGTTTAATTTTCTTATTTATTACCTTAGATTAGTCATTTAATTAAAGTTTTAATGGTTGAACAAGTTGATTGGGATTGTTACTAGCTAAGTCTTGGGTTTAGATACGTGCATATTATTTACATAGAAAGTTATTATGTATGAACATCTATTTTCAATTTTTTGAATTTGACCCATATATAGCGCTCCTTCAAGCAGTATTGTCTCTGATAGTCGCGCAAGAAATATCATAAATAAAAATTAAATTAGATACAAAATACTAACTTTTTATTTTTTTTTTAAATTAATGATTAGGAAAAAATACAAACGGAAACCGAAAAGATTTTCAAAAATCTAATAACCATTACAGATGTTTTTTCTGTTACGAGACCTTTCAATAAAGTTACAAGTGATCGTATATATCGTTAAGCATGTAAACGATCAAATTCGAATTAAAATTAATCAAAGGATTCAAATTTTTTTTTTCAAATTTCTTCAAAAAACTAAAATTTATTTCTAGGAAAATGATGATAATGTATATAATAATATGTCAAACGCAACTGTTAATAAAATTTTCACTTTAGATGTTTCAATAGTTTATAACTTTGAGAGAGCGCGGTAGCAGAGAGAGCACGGTAGCGTAATGAATAGAGCTCTTGCCTTCAACGTGGAGGGCATGGATTCGAATCCTGGCCAGATATCTCTATGTTTTTTTGAAAGAAAATTAGTGTATGTGCAATTTATATCGTGATTCTTGAAAAATCCGACCTCATTAGATATCGGTTGATTGCTGGTCACAAAAGTGGCTGACCATCCATTGGTAGTCAAAGTTTTTGGTATGGTGGGTCAGACAGTCTAGCCTGATGTGATGTGTTGAACGGGAACCAGGTGAGGCTCCCTCGACATCACCATATGAAAAAGGTTAACATATGGAGGACAATATCCTTTATATATTAATCTTTTTAGAAAAAAAAAAAAAAATTGTTTATGTCTTTATTAAAAAGTATCAGAACAAAAATATCATCAAAGTTGAATTTTTAATTTTTTTTAAATCTCTTTATTTCTGTTTAAATTTTTTAGTAACTATTGAAAAATATACAATTAAAATAATTTTTTTTCATTTGAATTTTTACAAATTTTAAAAGAGAATAAAAATAGAATAATATTTTATCCACTTTAATTTACTTTTTTTGATTTTTTTGTGTGACAAGTAGAACCAGAGGTTATATTATTTGAATAAGCTCTTTTCATCAAAATTTTTTCTTGTAAATTTCTGACTAGGGGAACGTAGGCAAATCGCAAATAAGTTTACAAATAAAAGCCATGTCATCACGCTGCTAGACCTAAAGTGTAGAATAGTCTTATGAATATTTCCCGTCATTGATTAATTGAAATTGCTGGTAGATATACTGAAAAGCTAAATTCTAATATTTCAACATCTTTACAGTAAAATTATCAATTTTCAAATAATTTATGATTCAGAGTTTCAAGAAAAACATCGACTGAACTATAGTTTAGAACTGCAATCATAACTCACATATGCACTGTGCATTATTTTAATATTTTTAAAAAACTATGAAAAAAAATATTAATTATATTTTTGGCTATTATTGAGTTAAGAGGAGGTCGAGTATATCTGTCCTCATCTAATCAAAAAATTGATTTTTTCACAAAAATTAATAATTGTAGCTAAAAATAAAAAGAAAGCTCCATCTCGTATAATAAAAAGACAGATTCTCTTATATAAAGAAAAATTATTTTTATCGCTTCGTTTTTAAGAAACCCTTGAAAAACTGAATTGTCCATCCTAACTAATATTTTTTAAGTTTTTCAAGGTTTTCTTCAAAACGAATCGATAAAAATAATTTTTCCTCATCAAAGAGAATATTGCTTTTTATGATACAAGATGGGGCTATCTCCTTATTTTTTGCTACAATTATTAGTTTTTGCAAAAAAATAAATTCTTTGATTAGAAAAGGACAGAAATATACGACCCGCTCTTAAGTTTTAAATTTGCATAAAAAAGATTATTATAATATGCAATTCCCATATTGAATATAATAATTATCATATACTACTATAAATTTTTATATATACTATGATTATTTTAAATATTTAGTTAAATGTTCAACTATTTTCATTTCCGTTACTGTTTTTTTATATTGATCAAATTAAGCTCTTTATATTTACAAAGATAATAGATATTTTATTTTTTTATTTTTTTTTATGATGTACAAATGTAATAGAAATAATACTCAAACTGGATGTATATATAAGATTATTATAAAATAAACATATGAGCAATTTTTTAGATGAACAAGGTCGCAAAGTAGGAGATCTTGAAGAACTCTTGCATCGTTTTAAAAAAAGTGCGGCTAAGCTACCCTGGTAACATGGTCAACACAATTTTGCTGCAATTTTGCTGCAATTTTCTTGAAAATCAAAAAATTGCAGCAGAACATGTGCTGTCTGTTTCCGCATTTCATATGGTTTTTTATGAAAAAAAATTACAGCAGATAAGTGCAACAAAATTGCACGTTTCTGGCAGAGAGAAAGTGCAATCTATGGAACGGAAAGAATGCGCAGAATCTTGAAGATATTTTGCAGTAAACTTGCAGAAAAAACTTATTACAGACACTAGCAACAAAATTGAGTAAATAATTCCCGACAAAGTTTTGTAGCACAATTACGTAAGAATTGCAAAGTGTCAAGTGCGATTCTGCGAATCGTAATAAGTACACAAGCATATAACAGAATCGAAACAGTCTTGCATCAGAAACTTGCAGCAGCACTTTACCTAAGATTTACATAAGAATGACATAAGTTGAGCGCAATTATATGACGAGAATAAACACGCAAACTTGCAGCAGAATCGAAGCAGTCTTCCGTAAGAATCTTGCAGCAGTACTTTACCCCAGAATTACATAAGAATGACATAAGTTGAGCGCAATTGTATGACGAAAATAAGCACGTAAACTTGCAGCAGAATCGAAGCAGTCTTCCGTAAGAATCTTGCAGCAGCACTTTACCCTAGAATTACATAAATATGACAAAAGTTAAGTGCAATTATATGACAAGAATAAACACGCAAATGTACAGTAGAATCAAAGCAGTTTTATGTGAGAATCTTGCAGCAGATTTGCGCTAAAATTACATCAGAAGGACAAAAGTTAAATGCAATCTTATTATAAGAATAATCACGCGAGTATACAGCATACTTGAAGCTATCTCGCATAAGAATCTTGCGACAAAACTTTACTACAGAATTACGTATGAATGTAGAACCAAAATATTTATCATCTTTTACTGATAGGAATCTATTTAAAACTTTTCTTAGATATTATAAAAATTTTTTATCTACGTTTTTTATATTTTACAGTTGGCTGCAATGGTCTTCTCTCTTCTCCCCAATGTCTACATGTATATAATTTTATACTATAACATCAGCGCCCACCCCTTTGTGTATATATGTCAATTGTTTTTTGCGTTCCTTCATTTTTTCTTTTAGCCAATATGTACCCATAGGTGTAGGCATCGGTAGTAAGAACACGTAGAGTTTAAAGAAATACATTTAATGTATCGCAATTATAAATTATTATATTTTCATTAAATTATAAATTATAATTTTTAAATTCAACATTTGCTTTCTTAAAATCTGTCAACAACTCTTATGAACATGTTCTCGTTAGTTAGATGTTAATAATATTCACAATGAAAATTTTTTATTAAAATGCAATGTATTATCTTTATTCTATAAAGTAACTTCAATTTTTGGAACTATTGATTAACTTTGAAATTCTATAAACTGTGCTGCTGCAAGATTCTTATGGAAGACTGCTTCGATTCTGCTGCAAGTTTACGTGTTTATTTTCGTCATACAATTGCGCTCAACTTATGTCATTCTTATGTAATTCTGGGGTAAAGTACTGCTGCAAGATTCTTACGGAAGACTGTTTCGATTCTGCTGCAAGTTTGTGTGTTTATTCTCGTCATATAATTGCGCTCAACTTATGTCATTCTTACGTAATTCTGGGGTAAAGTGCTGCTGCAAGATTCTTACGGAAAACTGATTCGATTCTGCTGCAAGTCCACGTGTTTATTCTCGTCATACAATTGCGCTCAACTTATGTCATTCTTATGTAATTTTGGGGTAAAGTGCTACTGCAAGATTCTTACGGAAGACTGCTTCGATTCTGCTGCAAGTTTGCGTGTTTATTCTTATCTTAGAATCGCACGTTTCAACTGGTAATCTGTTACAAATCTGACACACGTTTCAGTCGCAATTAAATTTCAGCAGATATGCATTAAAATGTAGAAACAGACTACGCAAGTTCTGCACAATCGTGCTTGCAACAGATTGTGTTACCAGGGTAGAAGCTGAAAATGCAAGTTTAAAAACTGGCCAATCTCGTCCATCCTTGAATCATCGTTTGGGTATAACGATTGAAGATAGTATAATATATTCAAGCCTTGAACAACAAATTGAGAGTTTAGAGCAACAGCTAAGAGTTATCAGAGAAAATGCAGCAGAGGATCGACAAACTGCTAAACAGGCACAATTAGCTCTTTGGAAGAAAAAAAAAATTATCTGATGCAAATATAGATAAGAGGGTAGCTGTGAGAGAAGCAATAACGGCTGAAGAAAGACTGAAAAACTTGCAAGATGATAAGCAAAAATTGGCAGATGGATTAAATGCAAGGATATTTATGCCTATTTCTATAACAATGTATATCTTTTCAATGAGCCAATTTACAGTCATTTGCAAATCATTTTGTAACTTTATTTATTATTTCAAAGTTCTCATACACTTCCAATTTGTATGTTAATGCTTGAATAATTTTTTTACACATTTTCACATAGTCAATTGAATGTAATTGATTCAGTTGATTTTATATATTCAAACATTTTTTCTTTGAATAAAAATAATGTTTTTTATCAAGATTAATGAATGAGCTTAAAAAATATTTATTTATCATAGAATAATTCCAAAAATTTTTTGTTCCTAATAGTATAAAAAAAAAATTTAATTTTCAAAAATTAATAATTTTATTATTTCTTTATATATACAAAAATATTGCAAATTACGATATATTATATTCAAGGAAGAGGTGTAAATAGACATTGCGCTTCGTTACGCAATGGCTATAGTAAAATACTATATTTGTACAAACGCTACATTATACTAAATATTTTACATTAAAACGAAACATTTTATTAATACATTAATTTAAATTATTAGAATTTTAATAAAGTTTCCTTTTAAAATTTCAAATACTAAAACAAAATATTGAAAACTAAAATTTTACTGTAGTAGAGTGATATTGTACTTATAATAAAATCGAAATCTATATTATTTTATATTTAAAGTAATATAAAATTAAAATGAAATATCTTTTAATGAATCTCTAACCACTTCATGTTCGAGAAAAGGTTCATTTCAAACTCACTACTCCCAAAAAAGGTTAATAATAAAGTTGGTTTAAATGGTCCAAAAAGATCAATAATCAAATAGATTCTTTAAAAATAAAGTCGCTTCTCCAAAAATAGGGTAATAATAAAGTTGATTCTCCAAAAAGGTTAATAGTAAAATTGCTTCTTCAAAAATATTAATGATAAAGTGACTTTATAAAAAGTTTAATTAATAATTTATAATTATTGAAAAACTTTTTAATTTATATTAAATTTTTTTCATGATTAAAAATTTAAATAAACATTTATATACTTTTTAAATAAAAATTCAAGAATTATTTAAAAAGAAAATAAAGCCAACCTCAAAATTTAAAAAATAAGAGTATAAATTTATATTAAGAATAGAAAAAGTAATAACTAAAAAAAAAAAATTAATTAAATACGAACAAATTAAACAAATTGAATTTTTGAATAGGGTATACCCATCTAGATTATTACATGTTTCTTTGATGATTTGATAGTCAATGTAAGAATCGTATTTATAAAGAAACATGTCGTAGTCAAGATCCGAACGCGCATGGAATATGCCGTGTAAGTTGTGAGTACCCTTGTGCGTTCCATGTGAGCTACAAGTGAACTCGCCGGACTTACGGCAGCTTGTGAGGGCCAACTAACACGCAAGTTGCGAAGCAACATTTTTTGTGAGCAACACTCATGTGCCTTTCTTGGTTTGCATGCTAAATTTATTTTAAAAAAATACAAGTATTTATCAAATCTTTTTTTTGTCATAATCATATATATTTGAATAATCAGATTAAATGAATAAAGTTTGATTTTGCCATCAATTTCACTGTTAATACATATACATAGATATATAAATCTTTATTTTTCATTTAAAGTTAGCATAAACGATAATTCTTAATACAATAGTGCAAAACAACAATAAAGAAATATTCAATAGGAAGTGTTGCTTTTAATCCTTTAGTAGCTTCATGATAGATTATTCCTAAGGGATCTAACCGATCAAGCGATTTTAACAAAATTTTATATAAGGACGAAAATGAAATGCTACTTATTGAAAAATATTTAGTATATTTTTGTGAAAAAAGTTTCTTTTTTAATTTTTTCGTATTAAAATTTTTCATTTTGATAATATTATTGTTTTAATTCTGTTTGTTAATAATATTGTATAGTCAAGAGTTTTAAAGTGACAACATTGGATGGAAAAAAATATTTACTGTGGTTAACATATGTCGTGAAGAAAAATGACTTAGACAAATATTATATATATATAAAAAGTTATAAATAGATAAAATAGAAATAAAAATAGACTATAGTGGTCACTTACACATGGTTAAGGTATTACTACTAATAATACAGTATCGACAGTACTTATAAAATTTTTAACAAAATAACCCGACTTTAAAAACATTGCACTAAAAATAACAAATAATATATTATCCTTTAAGAGCAGGTCGACTTTTTCTGTCCTTTTCTAATTGACGAACTGATTTTTTCACGAAAACTAATAATTTTAGCGAAAAATAAAGAGAAAGCCCCATCGCGTATTAAAAAAAGCTATATTTTTTTTAATAAGAAAGAATTGATTTTCCCGCTTCGTTTTCAAGAAAACCTTGAAAAACTTAAAACATAGAGGTTAGGGTGGACAATTTGGTTTTTCAAAATTTTCTTGAGAACGAAGCAATAAAATTAATTCTTTTTTATTAAAGAAAATATAGCTTTTTTTAATACGCGATGGGGCTTTCTCTTCATTTTTGATAAAGTCATTAGTTTTTGCAAAAACTTAATTCTTCGATTAGAAAAGGATGGAGATACGTGACCTCCTCTTAAATTATAAGCATACTACGCATCTAACACTTGTGTAGCAAACATATAGAGTATCTAAATATTTGCAAGAGCACAAACAAATTATTTTTTATTAGACTGCTTATAAAGAAATTTGCTAATAGGTAAGACAATATATACAAAAAAATAGTAGAGTTTTTGGAGTCGGCGCCAGCCTAAAAAAATTGCCTCAAATCTAAAATAGAATTTTGAAAGTGAACAAAGGAAGCCGTAGATACCTGATGAAAAATTAAGAAATATTAAGAAGGGGCCGAACTATCTGTCTCTGTCTAATAGCGTTTTTCATTATTTATATAAACACTATCCTTTATAACAAGAAAAAAATAGCAGCCCCCGCTAGATATTAGTATAATTAGTAAATTTTGTAATAACAATCAAATTTTTTACTGCATAGTTTTTGACTAATTAGAGATCTACTAGCCATCTAGAATATAACCTATCTTTTTTTGGTAGGTCTCTAATTACTCAAAAACTACGCAATAAAAAAATTTGTTTGTTATTACAAAATTTACTTATCATACTAATATCTAGCGGGGGCTGCTATTTTTTTCTTGTTATACCGGATAGTGTTTACATAAATGATTAAAAACGCTATTAGACAAAGACAGATAGTTCGGCCCCTTCTTAAGAAAACTATTTATAAAAATATTTTTTATCATATTTTTTTTAGATTTGAGCCAAATTTTTTAAGCTTACACCGACTCTAATAATTTTAATATTTTTATGCATCTATTGTCTTACCTATTAGCTAATTTCTTTTTAAGCAGCCTAATGAAAGAATAATTCATTTATGCTTTTGCAAATAATTAGATAATCTATATGTTTGCTACTCATGTGTTATGGGTTGTGCATAACACATGAGTTACCAATTTATCAGATTTTTACCCCCCCCTATCGCGTTTACATCCGTAGACTATTGACCTACCCCTACCCCCCCCCCCCTCTGTAATGTGGTGGAAAATTTTGTGTATCTCACTTATAATGGTATAATTAATTTTTTAATAATCAATAACTATTTAATTATACGTTAAATTATTGTAATCCGACGGTCACGGGGAAAAAGGTATCATTTTATTTTTGCTTGTAGAAAGGCGCCCTTTCATTTAGAGTTGAAGAAAGGCGTCATTTCATTTAAAACTAAAAAGAGGCGTCGTTTCTTAATTTAAATATTTAATTTATTTACTTAACTTATTGAAATTCTGTAATCAATTAATGTTTTTACAGGTCCACTTTATAATTGAATACAATAAAAATTTTTTAGACATACCCTGGTAGAAATGTTAACCAACAGTTAGCCATCAGTTGTTCAAATCGCAGCGACTTGGCCAACAGTTCAACCAACTCTTGCTTAAAATTAGTGCTAATTACGTCACAAAAAGATGAGTTCATTAGTTAACGGTTGGTTAATAATTCAGTACGTTCATGTACTGACTTAAGGATCTGTTAGCCAACAAATCCTTAATTTTTCTAATTATTCAAGAAAACAATTTTATGTTAAACTGTATCAATTGTAAGAGTTTATAAAAGTGAAAATATTAAAAAAATAAAATAATGAATACTAGGGGGCAAGCGCGCCAACCCCCATCTTGCTTTTATAACTTTAAAAAAATATTTAAGAATTTGCAATTCTTTTAATAGCTTTTATTTAAAATACTAAATAATATTAATTATTCAAAAGTTTTCTTGAGGTGAATCTTTAATGATCTTTTAATAAATCTAATCATCTGTGAAGTCCTAGCTTTATACCAGGACAGAATTAATAATTAAATGTTGTGTGTTATGAGGGCTACGTGTATATGTTTTATTATATTAAATGAATAATGTTTTATTAATAAATGTTTTGTTATATTAAATAAAGAATAAAGTCAGTAATTTATTTATAAATGTTTTATCAAATGTCAGTCTAGTAGTAAAAAGATTCTAAATTTAACGCTGTAATGTAAGTCCAAAAATGAGGGGCACATTTCTGACAATGACAGCGACGATAGCGGCGATATACTTTCAATAGTATAGAGAGAATATAATATAAATAGATCTGAAATGCAGCTAAAATTTAGCTAAAATCAAACCAAAATTTACCTAAAATTGCTTAAAATTAACATAAATTTTAGTTAATTTTTAGTTAACTTTTAGGTAACTTTTAGCTAATTTTTAGCTAACTTTAAGCTTAGTTGTAACTATATTTTAGCTAAATTCTAGCTAATCAAAGACAAATCGAATTCTTATACACAGCGGCAGTGACAGCAGCAGCGGCAGTAGCGAAATCATTTATAATACATATCCCCTGCTCGCTTCGCTCGCCAACCCCCCTTTTGAATTTAATACATAGATTTTATAATGTATATAATCCTTTGTAATAATTTTACATTCATATACTTATATACATTTATACATTTTTTATATTTCAATAATTAATAATGTACACATAATATAAAATATAACATATGATATAAATATTTATTTATACAGCGCATATTAGACGTTGTTATGGTCACCATCTCCAACCGATCTTTATTTCGCATTATGCTCCGAGAATCACCTCCCAACTTCTAAAGGCTCAATTTTTATTTCATTTATCTGGCATAAACAAATATTTTCATTTTTGTAAATTTCTAAAATCTTTTATAATATATAAAGAAAAATAAATCTTATGAGAATTTAAATCAAATTGACCTGATTTATCAGATTTTAAGTAAAAAAATTGAAATTTTAAATAAAATTCACAATAAACTAGCTAAACTTAGCTAAAAAATTAAATTTTTAGCTAAAATTCTCAATCAATCAGCTAAAATTAGCTAAAAAAAAAATTTTATAGTAATTAAAATCAAATTGACCTAATTTATCAGATTTTTAGTAAAAAATTAGAATTTTAGTTGAAATTAATATAAATTAGCTTAAATTAATATAAATTAGCTAAAATTATCAATAAATCAGCTAAAATTAGCTATAAAATGAAATTTTTAGCTAAAATTCACAATAAAATAGCTAAAATACACAATAAATTAGCTAAAATTTACAATAAATTAGGTAAAATTTACCATAAATTAGCTAAATTTATCAATAAAAAGGAAGAGTTAAGGTAGAAAGTTGAGAGACTGACAGCGGCAGCGGCGAAAATCTTTTATAGTATAGAGAGAAATAGTATATTTTATACCAGTTTCATACCGTATTTTTTGCCACGAGAGCCAATAAAGAGCAAGGGAGTTGTGATTTCGAGGTTAGAATGGCAAGAAATATTTACTTATCATTGTTAATTTTTAGTTATCTAAAAATATATTCAAAACAGATAAATACATTACACTTATTGAAAACTTTAACATTTTTATAAAATTTTTTTTTACATTTATTGAAATAAATTTTTACATTCAATAAAACAATTAAGAAAATTTGAACATTTAGTGACATATATTTTAATATTTAATGCAATAATGATTCACATTTATTGACATTAATCTTTATATAGAATTAAAAAAAAATTAGAATTAATTAATCATTTGCATCATGATATTCGGGATTTATAGTACACTCAAGTGTCTTTTTATGCCACAATGATAGAACTCACCGGTACTACCATCAGACACTTTCATAGTCTCAGAAGTCTTTGGTTTAAGATTTTCAATAACTTGTCAACATGCACATGAGGTGTTTTTGTTTAGACAGTCCAATTGATTATTTCTTGAATTTCTTTCTCTTCGTGGGCCTTTGAAATACATAATACTTCTACGCTGTTATTATCATCAGTAACTTTAGAATTTTCTTTTTTACTATCACTTTCTGCATAGTAAGTGAATTCTTCCTCACTACTATTGCTACTTACTGAATCATTTTCATCAGTTTCTAACCTTGAAAATACACTTAAGTACTCTTCTGCCAGTACGATTTTTTCTTCATATTTCTTTATTTTCTTCTTTTGTCTATATATCTTGGATCGTCTTTTACTATCATTTACTTCCATTTTATGATACATACTTAATTATTTTATCAAGAATAACTATGTATCTAATGTTTTTTTGTATCGTTGCTCCGTTTTCTAATGCACATACTTCGAAAGCTAACCATACAACAGACACGCATACAGCTGTGACATAACTGTACTGTATATATATATATATATATATATATATATATATATATATATATATATATATATATATATATATATATATGTATATATCTCATGTATTTATTGACTAGCCTCTGGCTTTAAATATAATTTCAAATATATTTAAATTATACATATGTAAAATATACGTGTATATTTTACATATATGTTCGTAAAACATGTTTATGTGTATTAACACATTATAATTTGGTATTAATAATTAAAATATTTGAGAAATTGTATTTTATTTTTTTACCTAACCGTTTGCTAACTGTTGGTTTATATTTGTGCAAACCGTTAACCAAACAACTTGGCCAATAGTTAGTTAACTAGCCATTTCAACTAGTCTATTTTCTACCAAGGTAGTCTTTTTTTTTAATAAAAAATGAAAAATGCTGCTAAGTGTTTTCGCGAAATGCTTTCTCATAGAGCTCATTGAGTGAAAGTCATTTGATTTCACTTTTTAAAATCTGGTTTAAATGTAAAAAAACATCATTTCTATTAAAGAAAAATTAGTAAGAGTGAGAGAGTGATCAGGAAATAGAAATAGAGAGTTAGGGATGGATAAAAATAAGGTAAAAATGAGGATCAACCTAAGATAGAAAGACGGAAAGAAAGTATGGAAGTAGGAAAAGAGTTGGTGAAAGCGTTGGATCAGAAATCAAAAAAAGTGATCAAAGAATTACACTAAGAAAATTATTTTTTAAAAGCTTGTTTTATAAAGACAATAGCAAAAAAATTGTATACAAATTTGAAAGCTAATCTATCGCGTAGTTTACGTTAAATTGGAAAAAAATGGTAAATAAAATTTTTTTTCGAAATTTTCTAAAATTAAAACTATGCTGAGAAAATTGGTTTTTAAAAGTCATATTTCTCTTAACAGATAAAAATCAATCCTATGCAAATTTCAAAGTAAATTTATCAAGTAATTTACGTAAAATAAAAACAAAAAATTGAAGAATCAAAATTTTTTTTTATTTTTTAAATGATTGCAAAATTAAAACTACTCAAAGAAAACAAATTTTCAATAGCTTCCCACGTACTTAGACAAAGAAATAGATGGTATGCAAAATTTGAAGCAAATCCATCGAGTAATTTTCGAGATCTAATTGGCTAAATGAATACAATTTTCTTTTCAAAATTTCTTTTACAGAATTTTCAGACTGCTCAAAAATTAAAACTAAACAAGGAAAATCAGCCTTCAAAAATTTCCCTTTTTTGGCAGCTGCAGATAATTTCCCTGTAAATTTTAGAACAATACTATTAAGTATTTTACGTAAAATAAAAAAAAAATCGAAATTTTTGAAATTTTTTTTAAATTTTCTAAAATTGTAACTATACTAAAAAAATTAGTTTTTAAAAACTTCTTTTCATTAGACACTAGCGATTTGATTTTATAAAAATTCTGAAGTAAATTTATTGTATGGTTTACGTAAAATAAAAAATAAATGAAAAATAAAAATTTTTAAATCTTTATGTAATAATTTAAAGAGATTTTTTTTCATTCATATTGCCATTCATTCTCTCATTTACACTCTTACACTTATTATCATTCGTTTTCATTCTCTCTCTCTGCTTTATTTTTAAGCTTACATACTCACATTTATTTTTATTCATTCTCAAACATTCATTCATACTATCATTCATTTATTCTCAAACATTCACTCATCAGACATTAATACTATTTATTTATTTTTTATTTAATACAATTATAATATTTTACATTCATTTTAATTTTTGTAAGACTCTTCTTCGGGTTTCCTCTAAATGCTCTCTAATTTCCATCTCTCTTTGACTAGAACATTTACTGATTCTTATTTTTCTTGGCTTTGGAGACTTCCATGCTTCAAATTTAGAAATATTTTGTTGAGAATCAGTAGATTAAGCAGCGATTCTTTTATTGATATCTGTCGCTATCCTTTTTGCTACCTGCAATTTTTTAAAAGTCGAACTCTCTGAAAAATAATAGAAAATTATTTTAAAAGTTATTAATTATTATGAAAAAAAAAAAAAAAAATCAAATATACTCACCTCTAATTTAGGTTGATTCCACCAACCTTGAGTTGTAGCAACTTTCGAATCCATGATTTGGTCTTAATGTTCAAGTCACGAGCGATAATTGATGATTGATGATTCAAATGACAGCCTCCTTTTTATATACTTAGATGATAGTGTTCGAAAATTCAAGAAAGTCTTTCAAGAATGATCTCGAATTTTTGAATACTACCGAATAAATATGTAAAGGAGACTTGCAACTAGAATCATCTATCATTCTAGTGACTTTTTTCATGGACTATCATCCAACATGTACAAGGAATCTTTGTCATTAGAATAATCGAGAAGATACTTGAGTAATAAGCATTCCTTATAAGTTTAGATAATGTTCTTGAATTTTCTAATAATACTTTAACATATCAAAGGAATGCTTATTACTCAAATATTGAGTCTTTAATTTTCTCGAATATTCTAACGACAAAGATATACTCACATTCATACATTTTTCATTAAAATAAAGAAATCATTCATTCATTTTAATTTACATACACTCATACTTTCATTCCATTTTTTTTATTCTACACATACATATACACACACCAATACATTCATTCTATTTTCCATGATTCCGGTGAAAACTAACGATTTTGATGACGAGTGTCCCTTTTATATGTTTAAACAATAGTGTATAAAAATTCGAGAAAACTCTTTCAGGAAAGGACTTTCTCGAATTGTATACGCTAAAATATTTAAACATATAAGCATTCATCATCAGAATCATTGAAAAAAATATTGAAATTCTAATTAGATTTTGATCATATTTAAAAAATCAGGAAAAATCAATCTCTCTTATTATAAATAGTACAAGAAATTTTATGGAAGTTTCATGAATAATTAAAACTTAATATAAATCCTGAAGATTCCATAAAATTTCTTCTGCTACTTAAGTAGTTATTGGGGCACCATGGACCGTCACAACAAACCCCCACTCCACCACCCCAAAGGCTATTGACCACTAGGTCAATAACCTCTGAGAAGGCGAAGTAGGGGTTTGTTAGGCATGGTGCTCAAACAACTGGAGGGTCACTCACCCCCTCCTTGAAATTTAGAGTGGAGATGAACTGGAGGGTCATTTACCCCCTCCCACAAAATTTAAAGTGGGGATAAAAAATATTTTAATCGATATTTCAAAATTATTAATTTAAAATTTTGTAATATAATCCTTTTTAATTATCGAAATAATAAAAACTTGAATAATAAAATATGAATTTAAAAGATTTCTAATTTCCAATTATTATAAATTTTTATATTGAATCAGAAAATATAAAATTTACATATAAATTATTGTGTGTATGAAGGATGAGGAGTTGGTGATAGACAAGGTGATTAAAATACTCATGTTTTAAAGTTTAACAACACATTTATTATTAATAATAAAACATTACAACGTAGCATTCATACAATTAATTAGTGTGTACATATGATAAATAATAAATTCGTGTATGATTATAAACACATCTTTTTTTCCTAAAACTAGATTATTCTTTTTTAATAATTTGATGAGATCATTTACAAAATTATCATTAAAACTAGACATTGTGCTTTTTATATCGCTAGAAGTATAGTATACATATTGAGATTCCTGACTATTTTCTAATACATTTTTCATATTTATAACCATTTCTCGTAATATATAATCTACAGATTTTACAACAGTATTTAAATATCTAATTCTATAATCTATACATTTTGAAAAATCTTTTGAACGTTCAAACGTGACACGTTTAAATACTAATGACCGATTAAATCGACCATATTTTTTCGGCGGTCCACCACACTCCTCTCCTTCTGGTTGTGCGTCATTGGGTACCAATTAAAAGCTCTCTCGTGAAAACTAATCATAAAACGGATAGTGTATCCAGGAATAGATAGCCGCTGATCCAGCATAGATTCCTCGTTATAGCAATTGAAAAAATCTTCAATTTTATCAAATTCCTGCTTCAACGCCTCCCAACAGTCCAGTGACAAAGGTAAACCTTGAAAATTGGCTCCACAGAAGCGTACTACGGGTGCAAACTCCTTTTTGCCTTCGCCGCCTATATTCTCCAGGCCTACCTGGATAATTTTTCCAAAAGAGCTGTTCAGCCCGTAGACCATTGGCAGAACCTGCTGCCAATAATTTTTCTTTCTGTTTTGTTTTATTAAATATGCCAAGCCATTACCAAATGTCTGCTCCAGGCTTCTCTTTTGACCAACCATCTTGCTTGAGCTTTGTTGTTACTGCTGCTTTCACCGTCGTCAAACTGTGGCTAGACTGAGTGGGTGCTGCTTCTTTTATACTGTAAAAATTGGTGGGGGCGCCGCAAAAAGCTGCTGTGTGACCAATCAGAGACAACCAAATATCATATTACTCGTACGAGATTTTTCCCACAAAATTCTTGACTATAGTATCATTTTTTTGCAAGTTCTGTGAGAAATTTTCCAAGAATTTCTTGAAACCCAATCCGCTAGACATATAATACAGATACATGATACAATAATGACCACAAACGTTTGAATATTCGCTTTGTAAGCGTTTATTATTCCATCTAAATTTTTTACAATTTTGCTGAATACGTCGTAAATGTTGTTGAATTTGTGGTGGTTTACCAAGACTATCAAAGTACACACCTGTGCCATACTTATCAACGTATTTGGCAACCCAGTGCGTACCACGCTGGTTATAATTTTGCGTATTAAGCACAAACGCACAAGGTTTCATCCACATCAGAGGAATCCGATCTGTTGGATAAACGCCTACTGCGTGAAACTTGATCCTCATCAGATATTGAACAATCTCTTTTGAATTCATTGAGGAGAATTTCTAAAAATTCTTTCGAAATCAGCGATTTTACGCTGGGGTTAAGTTTCAGTAGCCAATGTTTCAGATCAGCAACGTTATTTAGTGCACACACGTAATTTAAATAAGGTGATTTTAAGTAATGATGCATGCACTGTACACTGCTGAAATTTAAATTTCTAAAAGCTGGACAATCTTGTTCTTTTTCTAAATTTTCAATCTTACAGGTGGTGAGCTTGGAAAGTAGTTCAAGCTTTTCTTGACCTCGCACGAAAATTGTACGACAATTCTGCTTTTTTTTAAATCTGGCTGTAAGGGCTTCGATGGCACTTGCATTCCATCAACGTACAGACACAAAAAATTTATATTGAAATTCTTGAAATTGAATGGGTTAAGACTTTTATCTCCGTTGTAAGCTTTATTTTCAACAAAACCGAGTATAATTCTTTTCGGCAGTTGACCTAATATGACAATGTCGATTGTTTCCCCATGCACACCATTATGTAACATAACAGCCTCAACTTCTACACGTGTCAGTGGGTATTTTGCAGTAGTCTGTGACAATAGTTTTTCGTGTGCTAGCACAAGTGAAGGATTTAATCTTACCCGACGCACAAAAAGCGTAGCCTCGGTAATATTTACCGTGAAAGCACCAGCGGGATCCATGAGACAGAATCCATCACGAGAACGCACGAGCCTCACTCTAACTTCAACACCACCCAGTAATAATTTGTCTTGATTAAAAACATCACAATGTAAATGGCCGAGTAAATCAATCTTCCTGCCAATCATGAGTGCCTTACGTTTATTGAGACCTACATTACAACCTGTGGTATCGTTGATTTTCTCTGCTGTATCATCGTACCACAAACCACTCGTTAAATGAGACTTTTTAGCTGTTGGACCATAATTTAGTAATGTTTCAATGTAAGCTCTGTATGCATAAGCATTGTTTGGCGGTGAAACAAGTTTCTGATTAAATAGCACGTCGATTTGATTAAACAACGAATGCAAAAGATTATTTATTGGTCCAACGTTCGGATCCTTATGTGGTTCAGCACTAGTGCATGTTACACTTACACTCACACTTAATATTGTGTGAGCCAAGTCTAGATATTCAGTGTTGCCAGGGATTGTAAATTCAATTAGTGATTGGTCGTTGAGTGAAGATATCGGTTTGTACTATACCCGGTAAGAGCCTTTAATTGCAGTCTGTGTCGAGGGTAATTCCAAGAGTGATAATTCCGACTTGATTAACTGACAAGATTCTGTATGCAACAACGCCATCTTGAAATTTTAATTTTCGAAAATATCTCCAGCTACACGTGCTTTCTTATTCTGCTTTTTCTTCTTCTTTTTTGCAACCTTACCACTTTTCGAGCGTTTAGCCGCTGAGGTGTTTGTAGTACCAGCTGCACTCGAGGACTGAACTAACGATCTCTCGTTCTTCTTCTTATATTCAGATTCTTCCCCCTCTTTTGCACTCGACTCACCCAAGAGCAATTTGTCCAAAACAACGTCAGCTTTTCTTTTGAGATTTTTACCACTCTCGCGAATGCGCTCTTTGGCCGCCTCTTTGACAGGTCTGCCACCTACAGTGACATCATCTAGGATATTTTTACCCGCTCGGAGAGCCTCTTTACCGACCACTTTTGCACCTTGCTTGATCTTCGGTATAGCTGCTCGGAAGAGACCTTTCAAAAAACTACCTACTCCTGCACCCGACTGGTGATAACCAAAACAAGGTTTACCAGCTCTAACGCACTTACCTCCACCACCAACCATTTGGTTATTGAAGAAATCTTCAAACTCAGACATTTTATCGGATGCGCTTCAAGTGAAGCGTTACAGTCAACGTACCATAGTCGAATGGAATGGGAAATCCGTGTTCGTCTCTTATATCTATTTCGATCGACTAAAACGCTGAAGACAGCAGTGGTAGGTACATGGGTGGTGAAAAGTTTTTAATTTCAACACCTCCGTAAACGTAATCGCGCAAATGAAGCGAGACTATACGTAGTAAGCTCGTGCGCATGTCACCTGTTACGTAAGGCTGGCAAATGTTGCTGTAAACCATCAGCACGGTTGGCAACCCGTTTACAAGATTTGCTGGACGATTACCGGTAATGTAGTGTTCTTTATTACCTTTGCAAGAGAAAATTGGTACATTTTCCAGACCTAAAATTCTAAGTAATTTTTCCGATAGTGTAAACGTGTGCTTATAAGTTGTACAATCTTCTCTACATCGACATCTAACCCGTACATAGCCACCAGCTTGGATTTCAAGATATAAATGATTTTTCACATTCTCGAGATTATTTATTTCTTCTAAGAGACTTTCAATATCACGATAAACACCAGGTTTGACTCTGGCAAACACCTCGGCCCCCTGTTAAGTCTCTTCTGTTTCTCGCAAAACATTCGCCATCTCACGTTTGGCTGTTTTAACAGAAATGACTCCCTCCCGCTCAACTATTGATGTATGCTGAAATGTGAGAGGTATTTGAATTTCCGTGAGTCCTACACACCAGTCGCCATAAAGATAAAAATTTTGTGATAATTGTGTTGTGAAATGTGTCGCCACATTGTGTGGAAAGACAAACTTGCTGCTGTTGCTCGGTAAAACCATTTAAAATTCATCATTCATTGTAAATTTTTCAAATCTTTAGCCGCTATCCAAGAATTAAATTTTTCTGGATACCCCCTTCAACTGACCAAATATTGTTTTTTCGACCCCCTACCTTTACTCTTCAAAACCTCGTCAACCTCAAACGCTTCGCTACCTAAATCCTTGCGCACTCTGCTCAACTGTTCTTCGTAAAAATATCCGTCAATTTTTTCTCCACCAAGATCTGCCAAAGTATAAACGGGTGGTTGTTGTCTTGTGTCGACTCTTATAATTTTAAACAGCTCCAGAGTCCAGCCACCCTCGTATGCTTTCCTGAAGGCTGTCTTGGCACGACTGACACGAACCAGATCACCAACGCTGTATTTAGCTACTCTAAACGGCTTTTTTTCGCTGTAACGCAACGTCAAATTTCGACGAACCACGTGAGCATTATATAAGTTGACCTTGAAAGCGGGCATTTTTATGGCACTGTGCCACGACTCGTTGTAACACGTCAAAATTTTTTGCAAAACATCTATATAACGTCTTGTGCGCGAGTGAGTAAAGTATCGCCAGATTCGACCTTTGAGTTCGAATAAAGCGTTCGGCAATGGCTGCCTTTATATCAGGGTCTCTGACGACTCGGTAGGTAATATGTTTCTTTTTTAGCACCTCTTGCACCTCTCGACCGATAAATTCCTTATCTTTATCAGTCTGTAGGTAAATAGGATGTCTATCATTACATCGTGATAAAATTTTGTCCAATGCTACAGCAACGCTTCGGCTCGTTTTGTCGAGAAGAGGCTCTGCCCAGGCAAACTTTGAAAGTGCATCAATGACAATAAGAATATAGCTGTACCCATCATTGTAGGTTTTAAGTGATCTAAAATCTGCCAAGTCAGCTTCCCACACCTCAAAGGGGCTGAAAACGTTGTAATGTCGACGAGGAAAACGATGTCTCACGAGTTTGTGTAAGGTATGTGCATCCTGACTCTCTAGCCACTTGGCGACGGTATTGTTATCAAATTTTTTGGGTTTCGCGCGTTTCAGTAGATGAGCACCAGCGTACGCTGATCGTGCAGAAAAATTATAGTAATAATGCTCAAGACCGTCCGGCTTTGACGTCTCCTTCTTCCTTTTCTCCTTTTTCCTTTTCTCCTTCTTTCTCATTACTCCTCTTCCTCTTATAAATTAGCTTTCTCTCTTTCTTTTGCTGACTTTTAAATGTATTTTTAATGCGTTTCAAAAATTTTTCAAACGCAATTTTGCTGATCATGCACGAAACAGTAATACCAGCTGCAGTCTTTTCATTACCATCCGCAGTCTCCGAGAGCATGCGTGAAAATGCTCGTTCAGCCAGCAGTCTGTCAGCTTTTATATAATTCGTTATTTTTTTATTTGAATATGAAATATCGTGCTCCAGACAGGCATTGTCAAGAGGTTTTTTTCCTCTCTGACCACGTCTGAGATGCTCTTCGAGATGTGTGCCAGGGCCGAGAAACTGGTAGCCTGGCAGATGCATTTCAAAGGGTACAACTGAAATCAATTGCTCTATAAAAGTACCAGTTTTCTCTCCCTCCTCCTCCTCCTCCTTCTCCACCCCCTCCATCACTTCTTCCATGCTTTCACATACGGTTCCATTTTAGCTGTTTGAGACGATTTTGCAGGGGTTGATGGCGTAGCTGCCAACTCGCTACCAACTTTTTTACGCTTTTTCGCATTCTCAACTTCTTTCTCCTTTACGTTCGTCTGACTAAAAGCTGTTGAAGTATAATAACCTTCGTTTTCTGACGACGATGACGGCGATGAGTCAGCGCTATGAGATGCAATCTTACGCCACAGTTGATCGTTACCAATGAATTCTCGAGGTATACTAACTTGTCGCAAGACGCGTGCAAACTGTTTGTATCCGCATGGTGGTGGTCTTTTTTTACTTCTCATAGCCTCGTTCACCAAATCGACAATATTAGTACCCTCGACAACAGCGCCATCTAGTTTGATTATACCACGACTATCCCATTCAATATTACCAGCTTGTCGCGAGTATCTAATGAGATGTCTAGCATTGTTTCGAAATTTCTGCGGTACCGACTCGATAATCTGTTTGTCGTCGATTTCGTCTTTATTGCCTCTATCCATTGTCGTTCCCGTTTCTAATAATGTTGTCTCGTGTGGACGTATTATACCCCCACTCTCATCCTTCTCCTCCCCTCTTAGATGCAAGTAACGCTGCAAGATTTGCTGATATTGCAAACATTTTTGGCGCTCATCATCCGCAGAATGTAAAATTTTACTCATTTTCTCGTCAAGGCGTGTCGTGGCTGTACCAGGTGTCTGGACACTGGATGCTGGTGTTGTATGATTGGTAGTTGCTACGTCATGCTGTTGCTGCTGATGCTGTTGCTCCAAGCACTCTTGCGGTACTAAAATCATTTTTCTTGCGTACTCCATGCCGATAAAACAGGTTTCACAATTAGCCGCAGTAAATATGCTGATTTTACCATCAATTTCCTTTTTACCTTTAAACTACCCAGTTTAGCGAGTTTCCGCAACAGAGCTGCGAATTTTTGCAATTGTCTCTTATAATACTTGCTGAGTGGAATATTTCCACGTAAAGTTTTCAAAGCACACTCGCAAATTTACGTTATAAGTTTAGAATTTGCTTCGCGTACTATAGCCTTAACTTTATAGAGTTCGCTTTTCCACAAGAAATGTAGCTGAGTCCAGTACTTTTCTGGAATTGGTCTGCTGCTACGACTACGTCTTACCGGCTCCATAACAATCGCACAACTGGTACATTATTCGAGCGAGCACCAGCTTTCATAGGCGTGCAACGAGGCACATAAACGTACTGATGTTTGTCAAACGGAAATATACAAGTACGAAATCTCACATTTTCAGGCGTACCCTGTTTCAGATCTATGAACAAATAGCCGTGTGGTTCTGCTGTGGCATCGAGATATGCCTTTTGCAAAAAACGAGGCTCCTCGGGGCAAACTTGACGCACCAGATGATTTATTTGCGCTTGATCGCGCGGATTTTTAAATACCACGATGTAATTAGAGTTTAGAGAGATTTCTCGCTGACCTTGATGAAAGAGATTTTGCGAGATAAAGATGACGCTCAAGTTATTGTGATGACTGCCTTTGGTAAAGAGATTGACTACTCTGCTGGACGATTCTCTCATCAGATCGTCGAGAATCAAGAGTTTTGCTCGTGGATCATTGGCATAATCTTCGCTCTTTGGTAAACCCTCGTGAAATTCGATTCCCTCACCCAACTCCTTGTAAATTGCCTGCCACTCGGTATAATACAAGAGTATACGCTTGAATTTTGTATCACTCATGCGATCAATGTGATGCAAAAAATTCTTCACAAATACTGTTTTACCACACGAGCTGGGTCCACAAATCATCAAAGTCCACGGATGCACCCACCTGTAGACGTCTATATTACCGCCGCTGCTAAACTTCTACTACTAACCTCATCACATCCTCGAACCACTCTACATATACGATAATTAGTAGTGATGAGCAAGAGTGGGGGGCGGTGGCGGTCGTCACCATCACTACTTGTACCTCCCACCACCACCACCACCACCACCACCACCACACTCTGCTCGTCACCCCCACATTTCCAGTATAAAAGTAAAAGCAGCAGTATTTATAGGTTAGTGCTGTACAAGTTTTGGTATCGTGAAAATAAATAAGTTATAGTTAACAAATTTGAGCAAAGGTAATCAAATTTTAACAAAAAATTCATTAAAGACTCAAATTATTAAATTTTGATAAAATTTTATTGAGACTTGTCGTGAGGAAGTGTGGTAATTATCCGTCTCTTGCAGAAAAAATAATAATAATAATGAATCAAACAAAAAAGGTGCATTTCAAGGAAGGTAAACCGGATATTCACGTGATCGCGTGTGGGATTATGCGAGTCGTGCAGCACGACGTGGAGAGTGGGAGCAAGCGGCTCGTGACAGAGAGAGATTTAAAATGAGAGTGAAAAGAATGAAGATTATTCTGGAACCTATAATTATGAAAAAAATTGACGACTACTTAATTAACATAAAATAAATTTATTATTCTGTTATATTAGTTCTAATTTCAATAAATTATGAAATTTATTACAAAATTGTTTTTGTCTTAATTCTATAACCTATATATATATATATATATATATATATATGTACATAATATTTTTACTTCTGTAATAATATATCAACATTTATTTATTATTTAATTAGATTTATAACCGTATGGATAGCTAATCTCGTTATTTACAAATCGTCTCTTTGAGTACACGGGCTTGCATATTTTACATTCAGGTCGTGTTATAACATCGTGAAACCGTGTGCGTCTAATAGCGTCATAGTTTGCAAAAAGTGGCAGTATTTCACCAGTAATAAGATTTCGTATGGAATCAAAGTTTATTTTCTGACTCACCGACGAATTAAGTCTTATATTCTTGATTTTGCAAACACATCCTTCAACGCCATCTAGTGTCAAATATTTATATCCGTAAAATTTGGGTCCACCAGAGACGAATGATGTGATAGTTGTGCCAAGACCATAACAGGCCAATTCGTCGGTCAAGTCACCCAAGAACGGCCCTGTTTTTGCATCGTACTCACCCACGCGACTTACATACACAATAGAGTCAGTATCGTAATACAATACACGTTCACCCAACGGTTGCAATTCTTCGTAAAGTTTTAAGCGCGCCAAGGCTATGGTATAAGCGGCAACGATAACGTTACATAATGCCGATGACTCGACAGTCGCTTCTGTGTTGTGCCAGCATACGTAAATTGTCGTATCGTCGATCGGTAAAATTGAGTCAACCTCGCTCTCAGCACTACAGAGTAATTTAAACAACCTCTGTGGATCATCCACCACTTCGGTCTTTGGCATATTTTCTCGTTGACCAAATTTACCCCACAATGAGTTTAAACAGAGTTTTGCCACAGATCTCAGACTAGCGTTATATTTTATTCGATTTCTATCTAATTTTATGCCCTCTTGTTGCACAAATTCCTCAATATATCGAGCAATCGCGTTTTCGTCACCGTCAGCACAATCCAAAGGGTAACCCGACGCGTACGTTTTCTCAGCAAAAAATTTATCGATATAAGTTGGAAATAGACCACTCTGACCCGTGGCTTTGTTGTACTGAGTAATTTTATAAGACCATATTTCAAATATTTTTCGGACGATATAGCCCATCTGAACAGCTTTTCTCAACTCGTCAGAAACCCATGTACCGATAAAAACACGATCATAAGGATTTTCATGGTCACAATCTGCGGTATACATTAATTCAGCACATGTTTGACACAGTGGAAACAAAAGCTTATTATGCATTTTAACGGGAAGTACAGCATGATATAAATTTCGCGGCGGCAATACTTCACATTTAGTAAGACCTTCAACGTGACTTATATCATTCGTTGGACCCACCAGAGAGCGACACTCATCCTCGTCCACGTAGAGAGTTGGATGACCAATGGGATATCGATCGTATTTACAGATATATGGATATAATGAACATACGTCCACGTATTTTATTTTCTCACCCTCTTTTGCATCGTAAATTTTGACTGTATTGCCCGTTCGCCCGTCAAAAAATGCTTCTCGAGGATTTAACGGCGCGTGCCATTTTCGTGTCTTATCTTCAATGTACGACCTTATATTCTCGTTTTCCGAGTACTCTCGATCGAAATCACACTCCCACTTTTCGATAAGTTCATAACCATGGGCTCGTATTTTTTCCGATATCCGCGCGGTTCTCTCAAAACGTTCCTCCATATTTTCACTGTTTACGAGCCTCGAGTCTCGGTTTATTGTGTAACACCAGACACAACCATGCCAATAACACCCGTGAAATTGTAAAACGATTTTCTTTCCATTTTCAAGTACGCAATATCCGTCCACTAGAGGGCCTTCGGGAAGCCTCTTTTCTCGTGCACGAACGGTATACTGAATTTGTCGATTCAGCACATTTTCCATCCAGCACAATCATCGCATCGCCTTCATAGACTGTTTATTTTGCTTGTCTATAACCACCTTGAGGTATAATACCTATTGTATCTTTTTCTAAAAATTTTTTTCCATACACACGCAAGAAGATGCGATGGTGGCGCACTCTACAAATGGATCTGTATTACCACATTCGATGAAGGTCTTGCGAAAAGCCAGACATGCTAAACGTAAAATTTTTACATCTTGCTTACAGTATTTTATAATTGCATTTCTAAAATTGAATATATAATTTTCAGTTTTTTTTCGTTATACCACTGCATAAATTCGCGTCGCTCTTCGATCTTCATCGAATCTGGCGAAAAAGTGCACATCGGTGGCATTTCTCCCACGTAATTCTGATTTTACGGTGTATTAAAAAGATGAGGGAACGTACCTTTCTCGATATTAACAAGACCGTAAGCTTTTGGTAGTGCAGCTAAACCCATATGTAGATAATTCAAACTATCTATGAATTTAACCGATAAAATTTCCATTATGATTATTTTTGACCCGTTTAAAATTACATTTGGCTTATTTCTGAGATCTTTACGTTCTGTTAAATGTTTAAGAATAAATTGTGCATCAAAACCCTGCGCATTGTGTGCTATACAAACGATTTGTTTGAAATTTTTTCTTGGTGCCAAGGCCAAATCGACTAGCTGTTTCACGGGGTCAATTTCAAACACATACTCGCGCAATCCACATACTTCGCAAGAATTTTATACATTTTCATCGTTTAAACAGTAACTACACACTTGCTGGACAACACATAAATTTGGTACATGCAGCCTTACTTTTTCAGCCTCACAGCCTAAAATGCTCTCTGATTGCTGAGTCTCAAAATCATAAAATAAATAAAGAATTGTTTTTTTATTCATCATGAATCCTTTTTTATCGACAATAGGTCACATGTAACAAAGATGTTCTATTGGTCTTTTACCATTACATATTTTACAAAATATCGTATGGTATCAATCGTGTGGTTCGTTATCGTTGATGCGCACTGTTTTTTGCTACATACACGACAAATTTTTATACTCTCGCATACCGACCGAACAATCGAAAGATTTTGAATTTATATGATTTTCAAAACAAACGGTGCCGTAAAAATCTCTGCTACATTGAAAGCATTTTATTTTTTCCTGATTTATATCACAAGGAGGCTTCTGTAAACATTTATAGCATTTTTGTTCACATTTATGATTTTTCGTATGACTAAATTTTTTATTGCAAGGTATACACTAGCCTCGACTCCCAGCCGCTGCGAGTAAATTTAAAATTGGCTGGTAATGTCTGGAATTCTCATAATACATGATATTTAGAGTATGTCTAACGACATTACCAACGTCGTGTACGAAACGTGTGCCATCGTAAAGCGGTCTATATCCACGAGCAAAATTTTGAAATAAATAAACAACGATTGCGACTCCAAAGAGTGCATAATATTCTTGAAATAATTTAATCTCCTCTATACCACAGCCCGTCTCAAGTATCGTTACTCTCGCAGCTCTTACAAGTTTCAATGCTTGCACTTTCTGATATTGTGCTGTATGATGTCTTATTATATTCCATCTGTCATGGAAAATTCCACTACGCGTTTGACCACGTATGGCGTATACGTGAGCAGCGAGTAGCGAGCGTGGAAGACGAAGACTGTCGCTATTTTCAATATTTAGAATGGATTTCTTAAAAACTGATTCGCTAGTGAGAGACACACGACCCCAGCCCTCTGGTTTAGTCACAGTACTGACTTTAACATTCAAAACATCGTCAATTTCGAAATCATCATTACTCTGTGCTATACTAGCTATCAGTTCTAGTAAATCTACCGTTGAAAAATCACGAAGCAGTCTAAAAGAAATCCATAGAGGCCCGTGCACAAAACATTCAGAGTTTATAGTCATGCCAATATAATCTGATGGTTGTGCATATTCACACACGTGACGATATAAATCGTTTATAGCAGCCTCCAACCAGCTATATACATTTGCATTAGCTGGTGGAGGTAATATCGACACTCTTAATTGTCACCCTTGAAGCTTAAACTGTTTGTAATATCGTGAAGTTTCTTCATGAATGGTAATGTGTTCCTGAGCAGAAGTACCATCTCCCTGTTGAAGACATTCGTCTATAATACCGAGCAGTAATATATAGGAATTAATACAATTATATAATTACATACATCTCAATAGTCGAAATCTTCTGTACCTGGTGTCGATATTGCAGATAATGTAGTTTCAGGTGAAACTATTTTATTCGACGTTTGTGCATCCTGGTCATTCCAGTGAGAGCAACCAGGCAACGGTTCATTAGGCCGTGGTGGTGCTGTAGTATCAGCAATTACCCCCTCCAATATCGTGTTTGGAGTATTATGATCATAAATCACGTGATCATCTAACGAATTTATAACTTCTCGTACTTCTTTGGTGGGTGACAGTAGTGCAGGATCTCTCGAACTAAGCAGCTGTTCTTCTGCTGACAGAAGATTCATCAGTAATTCATCCCCGCCACTGTCCTTCATCATGTTTTGCAGGTCTGAAAATTTTTTAATATCATATCTATCAAAGTTACACTATTTTAAACAAATAAGTCTCATCCCGCGAAATTCTTCGACCATAAATAAAAAATCTATAGATTATTGATCCGATTTTGGAAATCGATATTTTTTTGTAAAACATATTTTTGGATTTATCATTGTATTTACAAAATAAAAGTATTAGCTTGCAAAATTTTTTGACCGTAAATAAGTAAGTTATCGAGTATTGGTCCAATATCGAAAATCAATATTTTTTTGTAAAATATATTTTTGGATTTATTATTTTATTTACAACAAAAGTCTTATCCCGCGAAATTCTCCGACCATAAATAAAAAATCTATAGATTATTGATCCGATATTGGAAATCGGTATTTTTTTGTGAAACATATTTTTGGGCTTATGATTGTATTTACAACATAAAAGTATTAGCTTGCAAAATTTTATGACCGTAAATAAGTAAGTTATCGAGTATTGGCCCGATATTGGAAATCAATTTTTTGTAAAACATATTTTTGTATTTATTATTTTATTTTCAACAAAAAAGTCTTATCTTGCGAAATTCTCCGACCATAAATGAAAAATCTATAGATTATTGATCCGATATTGGAAATCGATATTTTTTTGTAAAATATATTTTTGGATTTATCATTGTATTTACAACATAAAAGTATTAGCTTGCAAAATTTTTTGACCGTAAATAAGTAAGTTATCGAGTATTAGTTCGATATTGGCAATCAATATTTTTTAGTAAAACATATTTTTGGATATATTCTTTTATTTACAACATAAAAGTCTTATGCCGCGAAATTCTCCGGTGGTAAATAAAAAAGATATAGATTATTGAACGATTATTGGCTACGATTTCGTGATTTTAAAATACACTTTTAGATATGTTATTGGATTCATGATAGAAAATATGCATAACTTACCTGTAGTGACACGATGATGTAACATGAGATGTCTGACTTGAGGTGCATCTTGCATTCCTCTGCTCTTAATACAACGACCAACTATATCAAGTATTTGATTATCGGTAAAAATATTTCGCTTAAACATATAGGCTGAAGTACGAAACCCGCAAAGTCCTATGATGAATTTAATCTTTTTTAACAGCTCATTTATAGAGCAAGTTTTTAAATTTTTGCGCCATGCATAGTTACAAAATAGTTTTATTTGTGGTTCACGAAGGAGAGCCACATTTAAAATAGCTATTAAGATATTATATAAGTCTTTTTTATTCATTCTCTTTTTTGTTATTCTTGTTTCAATGTTTAAGGTTGTATGGGCTATACAGTCTGTGTCAAAAGTTAGTTTTTTAGAAAATTGTCTATATTTTTCGGTAGAAAGTAATTATTTAATTTTTAGCTTAGTGACTTATTAGATAATATTAAAACAATCATTTTAAACTTTGTTTTATTTAAATATAATGAATTACTAAAGAGTTATAACATTTTAAAGTTTATAAATTTTACACAAATCTAATGTAATCATAAATAATAATGCCAAACTTTCAAAAATGATTTTATTTGACTGCAACAAATTTTATTTTGTTCAGTTTAAAATTTAGAATCTATTGACGAGGATGGAATTTTGATTTTTATTTTTTATTTAAATTTATTGCTAATTTTCTGCGAAAAAATGTATATGTCTCAGACGGTACTTACTGTTTTATCATAGAAAATTAGCAATAAATTTAAATAAAAAATAAAAATAAAAATTCCATCCTCGTCAATAGGTTCTAAATTTTAAACTGAACAAAATAAAATTTGTTGCAGTCAAATAAAATCATTTTTGAAAGTTTGGCATTATTATTTATAGTCCGGGCGCTGGGAGGATTTCCGTGGCCGTTTGAGATCCCCGGTTCTACCAAGGTTTTTCTTAAGTATTTTTACCTGCTGATTACGAATTTTCTGGGTAGACATCCGCAAAATGCAGAGGAAAAGCGTTATAAGAAATTTTCCGGAAAACTCCGGGAAATTTTCACTTTTTCAGTCGGAAAAAAATTGTTTTAGAAAAATTGAGTAATTTTAAGAAGAAATTATGATTATAAATTTTTTTGTAAAATGCACCGTTTCCTAGTAAACAATACCTGAAATTTCGGAAAATCACGAAAATGGCCATATTCGCGAATTTATAACGAGCAAATGCGTAGACATTTTTAAACCCAACTAGGCTTAAATTGTTCCTTAATTGATGAACTTTTATGATGAAGAGGATAGCAATTACAATTTACAATTACTTTTTAATTATCAATATGTATTTTACGGCTTTTCCGAAAGCAGTTGGCGCTAAAAAAATGTTTCTGAGTTTCCATTAGCCAATCGATATCCCTGGTTCTACCAAAGGTTTTTCTAAGTATTTTTGTCTGCTGATTACGAATTTTTCAGTTAGACATCCGGAAAATTCAAAGGAAAAGCGTTATGAGCAACTTTCCGGAAAAACTCATGAAAATTTTCACTTATTCAATCGGGAAAAAAATTGTTTACAATTATTTATATAGTGTATATTTATATAGCACAAGTATGGTGATCTTCATGTTTCTAAGAAATAATATTTAAAAAATATTAACATCAATTATTATAATACTTATAGTAAAATACACATATAAACTTTTTTTCATTAATAGCATTTCGTCTATTTTCTGAACATTCTTTTAGCGCAAACTATATTTAGGAAAGCCTTAAAATACGTATTGATAATTAAAAGGTAGTTGTAAATTGTAATTGCTATCCTCTTCATCATAAAAATTCATCAGTTAAGGAACAATTTAAGCCTAGTTGGGTTTAAAAATGTCTACGCATTTGCTCGTTATAAATTTGCGAATATGGCCATTTTCGTGATTTTCCGAAATTTCAGGTATTGTTTACTAAGAAACGGTGCATTTTACAAAAAAATTTATAATCATAATTTCTTCTTAGAATCACTCAATTTTTATGAAAAATTTTTTTCTCGATTGAATAAGTGAAAATTTTCAAGAGTTTTTCCGGAAAATTGCTCATAACGCTTTTCCTTTGAATTTTCCGGATGTCTAACTGAAAAATTCGTAATCAGCAGACAAAAATACTTAGGAAAACCTTTGGTAGAACCGGGGATATTGATTGGCTAATGGAAACTCAGAAACATTTTTTTAGCGCCAACTGCCTTCGGAAAAGCCGTAAAATACATACTGATAATTAAAAGGTAATTGTAAATTATGATTGCTATCCTCTTTAGCATAAAAGTTCATCAATTAAGGAACAATTTAAGCCTAGTTGGGTTTAAAAATTTCTGCGCATTTGCTCGTTATAAATTCGCGAATATGGCCATTTTCGTGATTTTCCGAAATTTCAGGTATTGTTTACTAGGAAACGGTGCATTTTACAAAAAAATTTATAATCATAATTTCTTCTTAAAATTACTCAATTTTTCTAAAAAAATTTTTTTCCGACTGAAAAAGTGAAAATTTCCCGGAGTTTTCCGGAAAATTGCTTGTAACGCTTTTCCTCTGCATTTTGCGGATGTCTACCCAGAAAATTCGTAATCAGCAGGTAAAAATACTTAAGAAAAACCTTAGTAGAACCGGGGATCTCAAACGGCCACGGAAACCCTCCCAGCGCCCGGACTATTATGATTACATTAGATTTGTGTAAAATTTATAAACTTTAAAATGTTATAACTCCTTAATAATTCATTATATTTAAATAAAACAAAGTTTAAAATGATTGTTTAATATTATCTAACAAGTTACTAAGCTAAAAATTGAATAATTACTTTCTACCGAAAAATATAGACGATTTTCTAAAAAACTAACTTTTGACACAGACTGTATAGCCCATACAACCTTAAACTCAGAATGATATTAGAATCGTAAATCGTTGTCTATTTATACCGAAAATAAATCATAAATTTTAGGGTGAACTGCAGAGAAATTTTATAGAATTATCCTGAATATTTTAAACTTAAATAGATTCAAGAATATTCTATAAAATTCCTTTGCACTTTATAATAAGAAAGATTGATTTTCTATAGATTTCTCGATCGTATTAAAATCTATGAAGAAATCAATCTCTCTCTTATTGTGAACAGCAAAGAAATTTTATAGAATTATCGTGAATATTTTAAACTTAAACAGATTCAAGAAAATTCTATAAAATTTCTTTGCAGTTCATAATAAGAGATTCATTTTTTAATTTTTGTTTTAATACGATTGAGAAATTTATAGAAAATTAATCTTTCATATTATAAAGTGCAAAGGAATTTTATGCAAGTTTCATAAATAATCTAAACTTAAAATAAATCCTGCAAATTCTATAAAATTTCTTCTGCTACTTATAATAAGAGAGAATGATTTTTCAAGATTTTCAAATGTAAAAAAAATCTATAAAGAAATCAATCTCTCTTATTGTGAACTGCAGAGAAATGTTATAAAATTATCCTGAATATTTTAAACTTAAATAGATTCAAGAATATTCTATAAAATTCCTTTGCACTTTATAATAAAAAAGATCGATTTTCTATAGATTTCTCATATACATTTCTCTTCTTACATTTGAAAATCTATAAAAATCATTCTCTCTTATTATAAGTAGCAGAAGAAATTTTATGGAATCTTCAGGATTTATTTTAAGTTTAAATTATTCATGAAACTCCTATAAAATTTCTTGTACTATTTATAATAAGAGAGATTGATTTTTCCTGATTTTTTAAATATGATCAAAATATAATTAGATTTTTTCTAGATTTTTTAAATATGATCAAAATCTAATTAGATTTTTAATATTTTTTTCAATGATTCTGATGATGAATGCCTATATGTTTAAATATTTTAGCGTATAAAATTCGAGAAAGTCCTTTCCGGAAAGAGTTTTCTCGAATTTTCATACACTATTGTTTAAACATATAAAAGGGACACTCGTCATCAAAATCGTTAGTCTTCACCGGAATCATGGAAAATAGAATGAATGTATTGGTGTATGTGTATATGTATGTGTAGAATAAAAAAAATGGAATGAAAGTATGAGTGTATGTAAATTGAAATGAATGAATGATTTCTTTATTCTAATGAAAAATGTATGAATGTGAGTATATCTTTGTCGTTAGAATATTCGAGAAAATTAAAGACTCAATATTTGAGTAATAAGCATTCCTTTGCTATGTTAAAGTATCATTAGAAAATTCAAGAACATTATCTAAACTTATAAGGAATGCTTATTACTCAAGTATCTTCTCGATCATTCTAATGACAAAGATTCCTTGTACATGTTGGATGATGGTCCATGAAAAAAGTCACTAGAATGATAGATGATTCTAGTTGCAAGTCTCCTTTACATATTTATTCGGTAGTATTCGAAAAATCGAGATCATTCTCGAAAGACTTTCTTGAATTTTCGAACACTATCATCTAAGTATATAAAAAGGAGGCTGTCACTTGAATCATCAATCATCAATAATCGCTCGTGACTTGAACATTAAGACCAAATCATGGATTCAAAAGTTGCTACAACTCAAGGTTGGTGGAATCAACCTAAATTAGAGGTGAGTATATTTGATTTTTTTTTTTCATAATAATTAATAACTTTTAAAATAATTTTCTATTATTTTTCAGAGAGTTCGACTTTTAAAAAATTGCAGGTAGCAAGAAGGATAGCGACAGATATCAATAAAAGAATCTCTGCTAAATCTACTGATTCTCAATAAAATATTTCTAAATTTGAAGCATAGAAGTCTCCAAAGCCAAGAAAAATAAGAATCAGTAGATGTTCTAGTCAAAGAGAAATGGAAATTAGAGAGCATTTAGAGAAAACCTGAAGAAGAGTCTTACAAAAATTAAAATGAATGTAAAATATTGTAATTGTATTAAATAAAAAATAAATAAATAGTATTAATGTCTGATGAGTGAATGTTTGAGAATAAATGAATGATAGTATGAACGAATGTTTGAGAATGAATAAAAATAAATGTTAGTATGTAAGTTTAAAAATAAAGCAGAGAGAGAGTGAATGAAAACGAATGATAATAAGTGTAAGAGTGTAAATGAGAGAATGAATGGCAATATGAATGAAAAAAAATCTTTTTAAATTATTACATAAAGATGGATGGATGTCTGTATGTATATGTGTGCATGCTAGTTTCAAAATAAATGAGAGAATGAAAATATGTGTAAGAGTGTAAAGAAGAGAATGATAATATGAATGAAAAATCTTTTTTAATTTTATACGTAAAGATGGATGTGTGTATGTATATATGATTTAAAAAAAAATGAAAATAAATGTATAGTATAAAGCGTATGTGTGAATTTAATCTAAGTATATGTATGGATGAATTTCAATAATGAATGAAAGAATGAGAAAGTGGCGAGGGTCCCAACCTACACCCTCTACCTGTAAGAAACAGCCATAATCTTTCCTTTCTATAAACTTTCTCATTCTTTTTAAAAATAAATAATTTTATTAACATATTTACATGGTACAATTTACAAAAATTTAAGTATACATAGAGAATAATATGTTTTTATCCAATTCCGCTTTTTGGCGCTGTAAATACAACGGTGCGTCATCTGTTACGTTACAACCATAGTCCACTTCATATATCCCTACAATCATCTTGTATCCGGAGTGGGAGATTATTTGCTAGCAGCCATTCCTTCAGTGCAAGAACATTCTTAAATGCACAAATCGATTTCTGTCTTAAAGTATGATAAGTGCAGTAGCTAGCGTTTAATTTCTTGATATTTTGTAGTGATGGACATCCTATTTCATTCATGTTGATGATGGTTCTAAAAATAAGTATATAGTAAATAAGTGATGTCTATATAGACTGCTTTATTCGAACTTACTTTCCTGATAAAATTTCCTGGATCCATCTTTTCTTTTTGAGACCTTTTACGTAGATTTTGGTGGCATTTTTCAAACTATCTTGTAAAATTTTAATTCTATATTTATATGGTATTCTGCCAGCATTCCAGGGAATTCCATGATGATGAATCTCGAGCCATCGATTCACAGTTTGTTCCTTCTTTAGCAGTTTGCTCCATTTGCAAGGAGGTTGGAAATGGGAAGCCATTGGTATTGAATCCTTTTCGAGCGGGGTCAAAGCCACTTCTTTTACAACAAATAAACATTGATGATCTTCTAAAACCCTGTAAATCTAAGACGTATTCCATCTCCCTGGTTTTCTCTCTGATGTTGCTGCTAACTCTACGAAGTCAAAACTGATTTGAATAAGCTCACAAGTTCTTATTTATACTTTAGCCTCCCCTCTATTTGAGCTTCTAGAATAGTCATACCTCTTCCGTAAGTAAACCCCCTCTCTAGAGTCATAGCCCTTACTGTAAGCGAACTCCCTTCCTCTAGAAAAGTCGTAGCCCTTTCTGTATGCGAACCCCCTCTCTTTGAGCTTCTAGAATAGTCATTCCCTTCTGTAAGCGTACGTAGGTCTCCCTCTTTAAGCTTCTAGAAAAGTCGTTTTCTGTAGGCTTCTCCCACTACTTTGAGCGGGTATATATGGAGGCACGTTGCGAACCGAAAATCATTCTTGTGCTTCGAGTCGATTGGAAAGGAAGTCTACAAGTGTTTATAATAAAGATATCTCTACAGAGCATCAAGAAAGAATCTTCTCCTGAGTGAATATAAGGATCTTATTAAGAAATATAGTATTAAGAGAGAACTTTCTACTATCAAGTGAGTATAAGGAGTTTGCTAGAACAATTCAGTATTACGAGAGAGACCATCGAGAACTTTCTCCCACCAGGAGCTCGCTAGAGCAAATCAAGAAAGAACCTTCTCCCACCACCGCTCAATCTGGTTATATAAGGAGCTCTGGATAGCTTGGATTCATCAGTCTACGAGAAGTCATCATGCAGTCACCTGAATATTACGCTTATACTGTAAAGCTATTGATGGCTGGGATGGAAAGAAAATAAGCTACAGCTGGTGATTTGGAATCTTGGCTTAATTTGTGTACTGGAGCCATTACTGCTTTGAATAATCTTATGGCAACGAAATTAACCAATCCGCAGAAGAAGTGTCAGACATCGATGACACACCTACTTACGATTCAGTCTAAGCTAAATAATCAGTTAAAAACTGGTGGTCGCCTGCAACAGAACGAGTTGGAACTTGTCGACAACGAGAAAGTTCAGTGGGATGATTTTGAATCAGCCTTCGAGTGCGATCCGGCGTCATTACAAATCTTGGACATCTAGACGTCATTGCTTTTATGGAAGATGCTCAGAAAGTTTTTGAGTCGAAGATTGTCAGTGCTCTTAATGAATACAACGCTTTAAAAATAAACGCTGAATTATCGGCTGAGTATACAGTCCAGAAGAATGATGCAGTGGTAGCAGAAGTTAAGTATTTCAGCACGCAGAATGTGACCATCTATCAAACGACAGATATTAAGCAGTGGTTTGACGATAATATTAGGCAAACCATTCTTCGAGAAATGGAAGAGTTTGAACAAAAAGGTTCTGGGTGGAGTTTGCGGCAGATATTAAACTTAGCTATTAATATCAACAAACTCAACCCTGTAAGTGGCAGCTCATTTATTCCATTACCATAGTTTATACAAGATAAAAAGGCGTGCGTGAATGTTCGAAACAACGATGAGCAGTGCTTCAAGTGGTCAGTATTATCCGCATTACATCCAGTTGATCGTCATTCTTATCGTGTGTGTCATTACGAAGATTTTGAAGACAAACTCAATTTCATTGGAATAGACTTTCCTGTTCCAATAAAACAGGTGGCTAAGTTTGAGAAGTTAAATAACATATCTATAAACGTGTATATGTTGAAAAAATCTGCGAGCAAGTATACAATCCTTCCATGTCACGTTACCTCTCTCAAGCAGGAGCGACACGTTAATTTACTTCTCATTCAGGATTTTTACGTCGATGATGAAAAAGAAGGAGAGGAAGAAGATAATGATGATTCTACTCCTAAGTTCCACTATGTATGGATTAAAAATTTATCAAGACTGGTAAGAAGTCAAGTTTCAAAACGTAACGCACGTTTGTGATAGATGTTTACACTTCTTCAATGATGAACAAAAATTCAAGGCTCATGAATTGGATTGTCAACAAATAAATAGGTGTAAAATCCAGCTGCCCCTGAAGAATGATAACATATTGTTTTTCCGTAACTTTAATAATAAAACGAAGGTGCCGTTTATTATTATTTATGCAGATTTCGAGTGTCTATTAAAGCCTGTGGACGACGGTTCGCGAGTTTATCAACGACATCAAGCTTATAGTATTGGCTACTATGTTAAGTGTAGTTTTGATGATGAAAGGTGTGGTTACTATAGTTATAGATAAGAAGAGGATGGCACCAAGACTCCTGCTGAATGGTTTATTGAAAAACTTCGAGCATTAGCAGACGACTTAATTGCTTTACACGCTAATCCGAAGCCTATGGAATTAACTAGAGAAGATAAAGAAGACTTTATAAGAGCAAAAGTATGTCACATTTGTAATAAATCTTTTTCTACTTCTGCTATAAAAGTTAGAGACCACTGCCATCTTACAGGAAAGTACAGAGGTGCTGCTCACGAAGGTTGTAATATAAATTTTCAAGATGCTAGATTTATTCGTGTAGTGTTCCACAACTTGACTGGATACGACTCCCATTTTATTATCAAAGAGCTCGCCACAGATGAGGATTTCAAGGGTCGTGTGCAACTGATTGCAGAGAACAAGGAGCGATATATTTCTTTCACGAAACATGTGGAAGGTAGTGATGTAAGTTTTAGGTTTATAAACTCTTTTAGATTTATACCTTTGTCTCTAGAAAAATTAAGTTCATTCTTGTTGATACATGATATCACCACTCAAGTCTTTCAGAAGTCTGGCTATACAGGAGATCAAGTTAAATTATTATTAACGAAAGGAGTTTTCCCATATGATTATGTGAGTTCTTTCGAAAAATTAGAAGATAAATAGCTGCCAACAAAAGAAGATTTTTACAGTAAGTTAAATGAGTCCGAGATTAGTGAGGATGATTATAGATACGCGAAAAACGTATGGGAAATACTCAAGATAGAGACGCTAGGCGAGTATTCCGATGTATACTTAAAAACAGATGTGCTCCTGTTAGCGGATGTTTTTGAAAATTTCCGATCTACGTGTATGTTGGCATACGGGCTCGATCCTGTGCATTACTATACAACTCCAGGCTTGACATGGGACGCCATGTTGAAATATACCAATTTAAAATTAGAGCTGCTTACGGATATAGACGTGCTAATGTTTATCGAGAGAGGAATAAGAGGAGGGGTCAGCCATTGCTCGAATCGATACGCTAAGGCGAATAATAAATACATGGATGACTATAATCCTCAAGAAGAAGACAAGTACCTTATGTATTTTGATGTCAACAACCTCTACGGATGGGCAATGACACAATACTTACCGACTGGTGGTTTTAAGTGGCTTAACGTTGACAACACGCGATTCGATTACAACCTTGCCGACAATTCAAGCATTGGTTTCATCTACGAAGTAGACTTAGAGTATCCACCAAGCATCCACGATCATCACAAAGATTTGCCATTGTGTCCAGAGCATCGAGCGCCACCTGGTAGCAAACAAGAAAAGCTACTGACAACGCTTGATAATAAGAAGCGATACGTTATTCATTACATCGCTTTGAAGTAGGCGATCAAGCATGGACTCGTTGTAAAGAAGGTACATAGAGTACTACAATTCCAAGAGAGTCCCTGGCTAAAGCCTTATGTCGACTTAAATACAGAAAAAAGGAAGCAGTCAAAGAATGAATTTGAAAAACTCTTTTTCAAATTAATGATTAATGCCGTATACGGTAAAACTATGGAAAATGAGCGAAAGAGAGTCGACATCAAAATTGTAAATAAGTGGTCTGGTCGTTATGGAGCGGAGGCATTAATCGCTAGTCCAAATTTTCATCGCAGAACCATTTTTTATGAGAATCTTGTAGCTGTACAACTGGCACGTACGCAGAACACCATTAGGAAACCCATTTATGTAGGACTCAGTGTACTAGATATTTCAAAGACTCTTATCTACGATTTTCACTACTCGTATATGAAAGAACATATTTGTGATAAGTGCAAACTTTTGTATACCGACACAGACAGCCTCATTTACGAAATTAAGACGTAAATGTGTACGATATGATGAAAAGTGATATCGAAAAGTTCGATACATCGAACTATCCTGAAGGTAATCAATTTGGACTTTCTCGTGTCAACAAGAAGGTGATTGGACTGATGAAAGACAAGTGTGGTGGAAATATTATGACGAAATTCATAGAGCTGCGCAGTAAAATGTATGCAGTTCGCATACAGAATAAAAGTCCTATAAAGGAAAAAGGTGTTAAAACAGCTGTGGTAAAAACTTGCATCAACTTCGAAGATTATCATAATTGCCTATTTAATAAAACCATCATCAGATGTCAGCAGAGTAATATTCGCTCCAGCCGCCACAATGTGCAAACTGAACACCAGTCAAAAATTGCTCTTATCCCCCACGACGACAAACATCATTTATTAGCTAACAGCACTGACACATTGCCGTGGGGGCATTACAAGATCCTAGACGAATCGGAGGTTCTAGAAATGGTGGAAGAGTGGAAAACGGAAGAGGTAGGAGTTGCTCAGGATAGGGGGAACGTCCTACATAAGGAGCTCCACATCGAAGATCAGCACATTCGTTCAGTCGACGAGCCAGAGAACGGAGAGCCTCTCAGCAAGAAACCTAGAATCTAAGAAGCAACGTCTCATTAAGTAAGTATTCATAAAATATCTCTTTGATGTATTTTAACAATGTAATAAACCATTATTTGTTTTTTTCAGAATAGACTTTAACACGCTAAATAAAATCTGCGCAAACGCCTATCTTCCAAAGAAGAATTTATCCGAATTGGAGAAGGGAGAAAATTATATGATAACTGAGCTTAGGCGAGTCAGTACCAAATTTGGTCTAAGGATCGTAGTTACCATCAGACAAGAGTTTCAAGTTTTCTACCCGACCGAGTATCCAAGGCTTTGGAGAAAAATGAAAATTTATTTGTAGAAATGGCGGCCAAAGCTAATAGATACCAATTATTCATGTTATATCTTAACGATAATAAATTTGAGTTTAATTAATTGTATATATTGTAAATAAAAAAAAATAAAGAAAAAAATAAATAAATAAATAAAGAGAAAGTCAATGGAGTGGAAAACGAGTCATGGGTTATAGCCCTATATAGTGAATTCGTTCATTATATAAGACTCACAAATGGCGATTTCATTGGTTGTTCCTCACAGGTATGAGCGAAGGTGGTGGCTCATACTACTTTTTCTTTATTTATTTTTTTTTGAACATCAAACTTATCGATCCAGCTATTGTGGGAACTATCGAATCCCAACCATTTCACATAAACTTGATTACGACGTTTCTTCAAGACTTTTTCTACAAGGTACACATTAGGTTACATTGTTTTTTAGAGTTCCTACTCGTGGAAACCACCAGTGATAGGCTGATCCTGATAATCTTTAAGATGATAAGCCACTGGATTAGTTGCTACCACTTTAACTATTGTAAATATCTCTGTAGACCAGTTGGGTGTATATCCCTTCTCAAATAACTGTTTCACGTTACTAACTCTAACTTTATCACCAACTTTGAACTTTGGCTTTTTAATCACACCAATTTTTTTATTAAAACGTTTGAGAACTTGTGCTTCATTGCTAGCTGTGACATCGTTGGGTTTCATACCGATAGTTCGATGTTTTCTATCGTTGTAAGCTGCTACTAGCTTGGGTAAGATATCAAGCCATTTATAGTTTCCACGTAAACTAAACTCTACCCACATCTTATTTTTCAGTGTACGATTGAAACGTTCACAAATGGATGCTTTGAGATTGCTGTACGTAGAGTATAGATTGATCTTGTATTTTTCCATGAGGCTTTGAAAATTTGTATTATAGAACTCTTTGCCTTTATCTGTTTGTAAATTCTTCCAAGGTGAAAAAAATCAGTTGACAAGTCATCTGATTTATCATGCCAAAATATCATGTATCGATTTTGTTGGTTTTTACACGTTTTAAACCAGCTTAGTCAATTTAGAACATATTTTGAAAAATTTTGAAATTTTTGAACTTAGAAATTTTTTTGTAAAATTAGTCAAAATTTTTTCTAAGACTAAATTATCTAAAAAATTTTCTAAGTTCAAAATTTTTCAAAATTTTCAAAATTTGTTATAAATTGACTAAGCATGGTTCAAAATGTGTAAAGATCAACAAAATCGTTACATGATGTTTTGGCATGATAAATCACCTGATTTTTTTTAATAGAGTTTGGTACTCGAACTTTACGTAAAATAGATTTCATAGCATCAGCGACATCTTGTCTAGTTTTTCGTTTAACAGGAACTGCCCACGCATACTTTAAAAATACATCTATTACGGTAAGCATATATTTAAAACCTTTATTCTCTTTAGAATAAGGTTGCATTTCTACTAGATCTGCTTGCCACGTCTCGTCCAAACCTCGCACGTCAAACTTTCGACGTGGATAATTACGTCGAGCTGGCTTGTGAAGCTCTTCTACTACTCTTTGACGTTGTTCCATCGATGGTTATCGATTGACTATTTTGTACTAACAGCGATAACTCCTCTTTTATAGTCTCGATTTCCGTCTGGCTTTGTGTAAATTTCTTATCGAGTTCATCTCTATACATCTCTACGATTTTATCTAGGTTATTAAGATCACTTCTCAATCTAGATATTGAATCTAATAATCTTTAAACTTCCAAGCGTACGAAACGTTGTAAAGTATCTAAATTTACAGCTTCATTGAGTTGATTAGGTGATGCGAGATTACAAAGTCTCTTACTCTCTAAGTCATACTGACCATCAGATGTGATTTTATATCCAACACCTGGAGGACCACGACCACCTCCGCTTCGTTTAAGATTACGTCCGAATACGTCGACACTTATCCTAATAATGTAGAGTATTCGCTCGCGTCTCAGTATATATAGCCAGCTTCACGTAGTTCTTCGATGATTGAATGAATTTCGTTTGTGTGACTAGGATTTCCAGCTTCTCTCTCGGCTATAAGTAATCGTAAGCGATCGACAAGTTCATTGGGATCGTCCCAATATACGTAATCTATCAACATATCCCTTCTAGCAATTTTGTATCGAGGCAATAATCCATCGCCACGTTTGAACATAGAAGCAATAATGTTATCAAATTTCTTGCTTCTATGAGCACGAATCTGTTCGTTGCTTCAGTAACGTCTCTTGTGAGCACTGGTAACCTCAAGAATTTTTCGATAATTCTTCAAATCTTTCGAACTAATGTTTTTTTGATTAGGCTGTTTTGCTAGTAGTAACTCTAACAAACCATCAGTTCTCGGATATTTTACATCTTTAACTTTCACATATTCATCTTCAAAGTAAATAGGTGAGTCATCTATTATGTATTTGTTACCCTCTCTACGAACACCATAAATTTTATCCAACTCCTTGGCTTTATTTTTCATGAGTTCGAAAATATACTTATTATCATTTGTATCACTATCTTCATCACTGAGCGCTGATTCAAACTCTGTATCCGTATGCGGTCGAACAGTTTCATTCAAAGATGGTTCATCAGACTCCTCTGCAATGCTATCATTATTTACGCTCATAGATCAGTAGCTTGTTCCTTCGTTTCAATATTTAGAGATGTCTCAACAAGTTTCTGTAGAGGATCGACTATTGGTTTAAAAGTATCTCCAATCGCTTTCTCAAAATTCTCCTTTCCATATTTTAATAGATTGTATTTACGCTTAACTGCATTTCTCGCTTTGATAAGTTGATGTAGTATATCTTTTCTTCGACGAATGTCGGCCATGTTGACGATTAAACGTTCAATCACAGAGTGTTGACCGCTCTAAGAGTATGTTATATTTATAGCAAAACAGTCGAAACCCTTTCGATACCGACCGGCATTAATCGAACTATCTTTGTCAATCATCAAGAAACCATACTTATCATCTGTCCAACATCGTGAACATGGACTTTTGAATTGTGTATAAGTCATGTCTGAATTGACATGATCATCGTACAAACGTTTCAAGTTAACGTCATCTTGACGAAAAATTATCAATAAATTTACATTGTCTCTTACAAGATGTTTCGGTACGTGAGCATAAGATTGACAGAGATAGAAACAGTCAACATTCTTGTCTTCCCAAGCAGAAAAATGCTCTCACATTATCCTGTTTCTCACAAGCTACATCGTCAAATATCATTATTGAATTCGGTAAGGCATCGTCAGGTGGTACTACTGACTCGTGTTCGCTGAATGGAAAATATTGTATACCTTCTATAGGCTCGAGGAGTTCCTTCAAATACTTATACTTTGGTTGATTCAGTGATTTCGAGTATACATGTACATTCTCGAATCTCAGTCCATTAGGATGTGTAATCATTGCAAGTCGACTGTTTGTTTTACCACAGTTGGATGGTCCACAAAATATAGCTCGAATACTATCTGGAAGTAAGTTTCCATGTCTCTTTATCTTTTTTTCTTGCTCGACTATCGTATCAAAATTCACGATCGGAAGTTTAACCGGGTGTTCTTTGAAATTCATGTTGATGCTATTAGATCTCAAACAAGAGTGATCAATTTAGTATAAATAGAGGCCTTATATACTCGCGCAAGCATCAGTCTTCACGTAACCTTCATAGGGTGATGATCGTACATTATAAACAGCGACAACGTGGTAGAGGTTTTATCAATAAAATAATCAACAATCTTCCATTCGAACTTCATATTCCAGGATATCAGTACTGCGGACCACGTACGAAATAAGCTAAACGATCAGCTTGAGGTGACCCAGGAATCAATCTTCTCGACAAGGCTTGTAAAGAACACGATATAGCTTATTCCCAAAATCGTAAGAATATTGAAGCGAGAAACACTGCAGACAAAGTGTTGGCAGAGAAAGCTTGGCAGAGAGTAAAATCAAAGAACGCATCCATAGGTAAAAAAGCAGCTGCTTTTGCTGTTAGTAAAGCAATGAAACTAAAATCAACATTCGGTATGGGGATGAGAAAGAAGAAGAAGTCAACCGTTACATTGAGTAATGTGATTAAAGCAGCCTCTAATTCTGTAGTTCCCAACAAGTGTGCTCACAAAGTCATTTTATCGGCATTGAAAGGTGCACGTAGAGCTGTTAAAGCAGCAGGTGGTAAGTAAAATGTCAAGATTCCACGTACACTACCGATTCCAAAGAAAGTTGGTGGATTCTTGCCATTCCTTATACCATTATTTGCCGGTCTGAGTGCTGTTGTAGGTATTGCAGGTGGCGCTGCTGGTATAGCTAAAGCAGTCAACGATTCTAAAGCAGCTTATTCGCAACTGGAGAAGATGAAAAGACATAATAAGAAAATGGAAGAAATAGCTCTCGGCAAAGGGGTTTATTCACAGCCAAGTAAGAGAGGACTCGGGCTTCGTCTAAAACCTTACCATGGTAAAAATTTAAAAGAAAAAAGATTGACGAAGTAAGACGAATCAAGTATGCGAGAATTTTGAAAATTCCAAACTTTCGAGGGGTATTTATGCGCAACGCATTACCGAAAAGCGGTCCTCATTATCGTGAATCTGCTATATTCAATCTTAATGATGCAGATGGGCCAGGAACTCATTGGGTAGCTTACCGCAAGCGAGGAAATAACGTAGTATATTTCGATAGTTTTAGAGATCTTCAACCACCTCTAGATTTGATGCTATACTTGGGTATCGATGAAATTAAGTACAACCCTCAGAGATACCAAGACTTCGATACATTCAACTGCGGCCATCTTTGTCTAAAGTTTCTCAGCAGAGCTCTTCGTATATAAGGAGAGAAGTGAGTGAATATTAAGATATTATAAGTTTAACAGTCATCATGGAAGAATCGTTAACGTTAAGTCTTTCGGATACAATATCCGTACTCGAAGCACAATATTTTCCACTGATCGAACTATCTCCTAACAAAAATTATGTTCTTTGCTTAGTTGTCTTTATGATCTTTAATTCAATACCAAATATTGACGAAAGTAGCAATCTATTTCACGTTGATAAAGAAGAAATCACTTTACCGACAGGTAGTTACGAGATCGAAGATATAGAGAATTTTTTAAGCGAGACATTGGCTCATAAAAATATCTCAATCAGTATAAAACCCAATAATAATACTCTTCGTAGTGAAATAAAGTGCAATCTTTCCATAGATTTGCGACCCAAAAATTCCATAGGACCTTTATTGGGATTTGCTAAACGCGTTCTTGCACCAGGCGTCACTCATATATGCTAACTATAGTTCTGATTTACCAGTAGCCATCTTGAAGGTCGACGCTTTACGAATAGAGTGCGATATTACCTGCGGTGGGTATATAAACGGTCAACGAGTGCACACGATACACGAGTTCTTTCCAGCAGTACCGCCAGGATATAAGATCATTGAAGTTCCTTCACAGGTCATTTACCTTCCGATCGTCGTCAAGAACATAGATCACATTCAAGTACGCATAGTCGATCAAGATGGACAACTTGTTAACTTTCAAGGAGAAATTATTACCATCAGATTACATCTGAAACCAGCGTAATGGGAATCGTATTCAATTCCAAAGTTGGAAAAGGCTATGAAAGCAGATCGATATGGCGACTGACCATCAGTCGGCCAAGAGCAGACAAAGCGTTAACACGGCAAAACATACAGTTTCTAAGGAGTCTCGGCCTTCGAGTCGCCCCTGGTGGAAAATAACTTGTTTATTCTTTTGTTAATTACAGAAAAATGGAAGATATTCTAAATATAAAGTCAGCTGTAACGTATGACAAATCAATTGAACATTACGAGATACACGCTCATCAACCATACTCAGCATCCAACTTCAATAACAGCGATGAAATTCGTACAGCCATTCAACATCAAGATTTGTGTCTTCTACCATCACGCAGTTCGCTACATATTTATGGTAGACTAGTGAAAGCTGATGGAGCTGCTGTAACTAATACTAAATTAGTTAACAACGCCATCTGTCATATGTTTGAGGAAATACGCTACGAGATTAACGCAGTAGATAAGTGTAAGAATGTAGGTTTGACTACTCTAATGAAAGGTTGAGTTTCGCTCAATCCCAGTCAAAACTTGAATATCGAAAACACAGGATGGCTCGATGTCGAGGAAACACAGCAGTTGACCAACAATGCAGGTTACTTTGATGTTTCGATTCCTCTAGCCATGATTCTCGGCTTCACTGAAGATTATCGTAAAATTGTAATCAACGTGAAACAGGAGCTCATTTTAACGAGATCGAGAAATGATTTAAACGCTGTCTTACAAACAGCACCAGACCCTGCTCGAGCTAACGCGTTTGAGAATTCAAGATTGAATTGACTAGAATAGAGTGGCTCATGCCTTACGTAGTAGTTTCAAGTGCGTACAAGATTCAACTATTAAATCATATTGAAAAGAATAAACCGATCGATATGAGTTTTCGTAGTTGGGAGTTGTACGAGTATCCGCTACTTCCCACAACATCGATGCACGTTTGGACCGTCAAAACTTCCAATCAACTGGAAAAGCCTCGATTCGTCATACTGGGATTTCAAACAAATCGAAAGAATCAGAGAACCATCAACGCGAGTCGCTTCGATCATTGCGACATCAGTAATGTGACGCTGTTTCTCAATCCCCAATACTATCCATATGGAAATCTAAATTTAGATATTGCTTATAATCAATATGCCATGCTATATGATATGTACGCCAACTTTCAAAGTGTTTACTACTACAAAGATATCGAACCCATGCTGAAAAAGCAACATTACATACAGTACTTACCTTTAATCGTCATCGATTGTTCTAAACAAAATGAATCGTTAAAGACCGCCCCTGTAGACGTTCGGCTGGAGTTTAAATCTAGAGAAAATTTTTCAGCTGGAACTTCTGCTTTCTGCTTAATCTTACACGATCGCGTAGTTCAGTACAGCGCCGCTAGCGGTTACGTACAAAAACTTGTGTAAGTAGTCGGGGAATCATTATAAAAAGCTGAATCGTTAAGAGGAGGTCGAGTATATCTGTCCTTTTCTAATCAACAAATTAATTTTTTCAAAAAATTAATAATTGTAGCAAAAAATAAGAAGAAAGCCCCATCTCGTATAATAAAAAGCAAGATTCTCTTTTATGAGGAAAAATTATTTTTATCGCTTCGTTTTTAAGAAAACCTTGAAAAACTGAATTGTTCATCCTACCCTCTATTTTTTAAGTTTTTCAAGGTTTTCTTCAAAATAAATCAATAAAAATAATTTTTCCTCGTCAAAGAAAATCTTCCTTTTTATTATACGAGATAAGGCTATCTCCTTATTATTTGCTACAATTATTAGTTTTTGCAAAAAATTAATTATTTGATTAGAAAAGGACAGAGATATACGATCTGCTCTTAATAAGAGTTTCATTCATGATGGAGTACTTGGTGGATACAAGGCTTTAAACAGCCAGGCAACGACTACATTCTCAAAGAATTAGCTATAGTTCCTCTGAAAGATAATTCTGACCCCGTTGTACTTTTATTCGAAAAGCCTTATCCTTGGCATCGACTATCAGATAAGTACAAGAAAGAAAACATATGGCTAGAAGAATATTACCATGGTCTATCTTGGGATTCAGAAAATATTGCTTACACAGACATAGGAAAATTACTTAGAGAGGCATCACATGATGCTAGTAGAGTCTTAGGGTGAAATCAGATGGAGCGGAAAATAGACGACGGAACGTCACAAAACATTCATTCCGTCGCCTTGTTTTCCGTCAAATTTTTTCCCTATGTTCACATGGCACGGAATGTAGCTGAAAAATTGTTAAAAATAGCATACAAATGTATCCGCGAATTTTAAATTAACAACAAAAATGTTAAAAAAGTTGGAAATAATCACCTATTGTTATTGTAATGAGATTCTTTTTTTATAAAAATAAAATAAAGTTTGTTATTATAACCAAATATTTCAATCAACATAATTATTTTTTAATTACAAATTTGCTAATCAACGTCACAGAACTTCTATTCCGCTCCATGTGAATATAGGGAAACAAATTTGACGGGATAATAGAAGCGTCACAGACTTTTTGAAATTGTTTAAACAAATAGTTAACCAAAATAGAATTTAAAAGTTTGATTGAAATTAAAAGTACAGCTGTGGAAAGCAAATTAAAAATATTACGTGAGGTTATTGAAGCACTAATAATTTTTTTAAACAAAATAAAAATTGATGTCGTCTATTACGTCGTCTTTACTCCGTTGGCGGAATACAAAGATGCGGAATTGAGCTTCTGTGACGTTCCGTCGCCTATTTTCCGCTCCATCTGATTTCACCCTTAGTTATGGGCTCTATCAAGAAAGCGGGGTTAGAACGATTCAAGTTCAAAGTCCACGATGTAGCAGAAATGGGCTTTTCACCGCTAGACAAGATCAAACTTGTCACGGTTTGCTCCCACCATAATGGAGCCTACAGAACTGGTTGTGCGCTTCACAACGTAAGACTCATGAAAAAATTTCTCACTGAGAGTATTTCCGAGAAAATGGAGTGTGAGTAGCTATAAATAGCAGATCCATTCCAATTTCACATTCATTCCCAAATGGGACAGGCTTCAACGAGCATGGGAGGCGGTAACTCCTCAAATTCCTCAAATCGAAACTCCTCTGATCAAAATTGTTCAGAGTATACCCCGCTTCTTCGTAGCAGACGGAAGAAAAATGTAAACTGAAAAGAATATGTAGATGAAAAATATTCCAGCATGCAGCAATCATCCAAAACTCCATCATCGAATATTAAGTATAAAAAATTATAATATAAAAAATATTTCAAAAATTCCAATAGTAGGTAGGGCATAGCGCTCGCGGATATTGCTTCGTCCAGCGTTGGGTTTTTGGGACAGCCATGCACAGGTAGGCCCCAGAAATGCTATGGGGGTTCTGGCCCACTCGGGTTATTGGGACAGTCGTGCAATAGCACAGGTGGCCCAGAAACCTTGGGGGCTTCTAGCCCACTTGGGGTATTGGGACAGTCGTGCAATAGCACCGGTAGCCCAGAAATGCTATGGGGGTTCGGGCCCACTTGGGCCAGAACCCCCATAGCTTATCTACTGTCTATGGCGTAAGCGAACTATGAATTGTACATTGAGTTTCGAATCATGAATCCTTGCAACTTCGTCAATTGCACTCTGTTGGTAAAACGGCATCAAAATTTTTTAATCATCCTGTCAAGTTTATAATTATATAAAAAAGATCAATTAAAACTAAATTTTAATTTGAATTATGCTGTGAAATATATAATTGTATAAAAAATGAATTGGAAATAAATTTTAATAATTATATATAATTATAAAATTAAAAAATAAAGCAAAATTTGTTCTTTATTTAAAACTTCAAATAATATAACATCAAACTTTTATAATTTTTCATTATTAAAACTTTTGAGAAAATTTATGATTTTTCTGAAAATAATTAACTACATTAATTCCAATACAATTTAAATTTAGAATTGTAATACATAAACTATGTTTTAATACAACTTTTTATTTATTAAATATATAAATATGCATGTATTTGAAAGAAACATGATCTACAAATTTCATGCTTGAATAAACTTCTAATTTTTCTATTATGAATAATTATACTAATTTTAATAAAGTTAGTATGACATAATGAGTGCCTCTAAATCTAATAGTTGACAGAACCATTGTTTTCAACATTTACATAATTTTATTCAATTATTTTTAATAAAATTTTACATAAATTAATGATTTATAAAATTATTGTTGTAATTAATCAATTATGAATCAGAGTTATGTGTACGGGCTCCATGAATAGCTATTTTAACAGCAGCATAAAAGCCCAGATCAACTTCAGTATCTGCAACTTATCGAGGAGTTGATAAACTGAGAAACAAGGAAACTGTAACTTCTTCGCTTGCAAACAGTTGAAGCAAGACATGCATCTTATTTCTTTCTATACGAATGCTTATTAATTAACTACTCAGTAAATAAATGGACTCGTTCCAGTATGCTTCTGTTTAAATATCCTATCTTGCATCCGAAAGGATATAAATTTTTACTGGATATAAATTTGACCCTTGAATTGTAAACTTGAAATTTCTTGACGAGTGTTTGTTATTCCAGTATTCCAATATTTACATCTCCTCGATATAATCATCCATATAGCATCCATGGTTCTGTTAGTGGCAAATAAAGGAATTTTACTCTATTTTACTCTGTTGGTAGCTTGCACCTGCTATCTAATCTTAGCAGCTTCAACATTATTTATGATTCCATAACATAATTTATTTTTGAATATTAATTTTTTAATTATTACAAATATTATACTTTTAGACATGATTTAATTAAAAAAAAGACATGATCCATTAGTCATATGCTTTATAACACTTGAGAATGTTTGATTAAATTTGTAATATTTGTGAATAATAATTGTATTAGATGACATAATGTTTGTTTTCTATGAATACTTGTTTACGTAATCAAAGCTTTTTATGATTTCATAATTTTATTAACTCATCGTCTCCAATCAAATTTGAAATTAATTTCTTACTTTTTGAACATTTATTTTTATTTATTTATTGTGAATCCATAAAAGCTATTAGTATGAAATTCCATTCTTACAATTAGAAATTAGTCGAGGAGTTGATAAACTGTCGAACAAGGAAACTGCAGCTTCTTCGCTTGCAAACAGTTGAAGCAAGACATGCACATCATTTCTTTCTACAGGAATGCTCATTAATTAACTACTGAGTAAATGAATGGAATCGTTTCAGTATGTTTTGTTTAAATATCCTATCTTGCATCCGGAAGGATATAAATTTTTACTGGATACCAATTTGACTGAACAAGGAAGAATTTTAAACTTTAAATTTCTTGACAAGTGTTTGTTATTAAAAAATTTAACATTTCTTTAATACAACCAATACTATCTACTTACCTAAAAATTTTTAAAATTGTAAATAATAGTAATTAAGAGTAAGTAACTGTAAGTGTTTGTAAATAATAGCAAATAACTTTTACAATCAGTTAGTAATCGTAAATAACTAAATAACTATAAATAATTGTAAATAATAATAAATAAGTGTAAATTACTTTTATTAATGTTTCAGTCTCAATACTTTTGATTAATTATTAACAGTTATTTAGAGATATTTACAGATATTTATAGATATTTACGAAAATTATTTCTATATGGGTATTTACTAATTTCATAACTCTGACTGTGCGAAAGACACCTAGTGCCACTTTTTTGTTGAAATTAAGACCTTCATTTTGCTTTACTTAGACCGTTTCTATGTGCTTTGAAACTGAATTTGTGATCAAAGGGAGTTGATAGTCAATTGCATGCTCACCATGTTTACAGATTTTATTCTACGAATTTCTTATCAAATTCAAATGGCCATATTTCAGTATCAGAAGCACCTAGAAACTTTTATAAAAAAGGAAATTGAAGATCTTTAAGCCTACTTTAAAGTTATGTTGGTTGTTTGAATGAAAAAAAATTATAAAGTGCTTTTAACCTCAAAATACACGAGAATAAACACGTTTGAGTAAAATTTTTTATAATTCAAGAGCGAAAATTCGAAAAAAAAATTTTATATATTAAAAAATTCATTTCGGATTCGTTCTAAAATTAAACACTATTTTACAAAGTACACAAGGATAAAATCAACTAAATAAATGTTAAATAAATTACTTAAAAGAAGTTAAACTTAGACGGTGTGTAAGTTTCTCTATAAAGTAAGTTCTTTGGGTAACTATAGGTTATGTGAAAAAAAAACTATTGAATTTAATTATAATATGTTAAATTATAAAAGAAAACTATTAATTTTAAACTATTAAGCAATACTAATAATTTAACTATAACTTAATAATACAAAAATTGAACAACAGGTGCAACACGTGCTCAATATATATTTTAGGTTATGTATGGGTAAGGGCTGAAATAGCAGTACGTATCTCAGATCACGCAATCCTCCAGTTGGTGGCGCTAGCGTCGTATCTCTCCTCAGAGTTACTCTGGTCTCACTATCTACCTTGTTCTAATGAATCTTTATTTATGTATATACATATATAAGATGGTTCTTATGAGCCTTGTTACCACTATCTACGTGTATTAACTTTTCCTTTTAATTGAAATGAAAGTTATATGATTTAAACAACTCTCAAGATAATTAATTTCGCAAACTCAATAAACACGAAAAATAAAGGAAAATTTAATGAAAAAGAATTATCTAAAATGAACAACTATGTTTTATTTTAAATTATAGATAGTTAAGATTTACTCTAGTAAAATCTAGTGAAAGATAAAAAAAAACTTTTTCACCAGAGAAACACGATTTCAATTATTAATCGATATAAGAGGAAATCAATAACTGAATCACCAATTTTGACTTCTAAACTACGTGTTTTAGGTTAGGTTGGAGAAGAAAAAAATGCACTGATAAAACTACACTTTGATTACTTCACTCACGAAATTCGTATGAATCTATATTACACAATTTAACGTCAAAAGGACTTCTTTAAATAATAAAAAAAAAAAAACGAATTTTAGGTTATGTATCCACGTGGCTATACATATAGCCTACCTTGGACCTCCGCTAATTTATCGCTATCAATTCTAATACAAATCTAATTAATTTTTCTTTTTAGTAAAGAGAGAGAGGTTTTATTTTATCGATAGTACTATTCTTTCTATGTATCGCTATTTCACTTAGTAACTTTTTTTTCTAAATCTTTCTCATATGAAATAATATATATATATATATATATATATATATATATATATATATATATATATATATATATATATATATTTAAGAGAAAAGGAAATTTGTAATTTAATCATTAAAATAAATATACCTCGACGATTTTCTTCATACTCTTTTCCTTTTTCTTCCCTTTGATACGCTATCTACCGTAATACAATGGCCGCCCTGATACTTGGTGGTCAATGGATGAAGATAGTCTCCTTCTCACGCAGCAAAAAGCGGATAAGAATTAAAATATATCGTGGAAGAGAAGAAAAGAGGGAAAGAAATTTATAGCAAAAATATAACTCTTTATAATGAATTAACAAAAGAGAAAAACAAAATCTAACTTTAACAAAAGAAACCAACAAAATCTAACTTTAACAATTGATAATACAAAGTGAATATAAGGCATTGTACGCTACTAATGATCAACCGGGAATCTAAATTACAATTAAAACAAAATAAAAAATCAACTAGCTTCTACAACGACCGAAACGACAATGAGGCATGAAGAAGAAGAAAAAATGAACGATGAGCGTCGGCTGCTTCTCCTTCCCTATTGCTCTCTCTGTTACTCTCGTTACATCCTATCTACTATCTTTTTCTATCTAACGACTCTCTTATCAAATCAAGTTCTTTTCATCATTTTATTCTATCTACACTAGTGTAGTTTTACTACAAGCTAGTCAAATTTACATTTTATTTCTTGTTATTCGTGTAGTATTTTTAAGTTTCGCTTATTACGCCCTCTGGGCGTGTGATTTAATTGAATACTAATGATATGTTAAGTATTATTAATTATTTATACAGTTATTAAAAATTCTACTTTTAAAATGCATCTAATTTTCTAACACTTAATTTACCAAGTCACTTTTTTTAATTGACATTTCATCCGTATTCAATTAATTCACGTTAGTACAAATCTTTAGAATAAATAAAAAAAATATCCTTTAAAGTACAGTAGCGCCACTTGTAAAATTAAGAGAAAACAGATTGAAAAAGAAATTTATTATTTGACTTCAAGTTCGAATCTTAGTAGTACGCGAGCGCCCTCTAAGTTATATCTACGCCTACGCTATGCTACGCATTGTTTCCCCCTTTTGCTAATATCATTTAGTTTTTCATCTATCTAATCTCTTTTTACCGTACGCGTATCTATCCTACTTTATCGACTTTACTTCGCTTATTACATCTTTATCTTTCTGTCTCTCTATCTCTCTCTTTCTTCTGCCCATACTACCAACGAAGATAGACGCTTATAGAAGCGTACTTTAAATGAGCGGACAGGGGCTCAAAATCTAAAGCTTATGTCCTTTAGCCACGTGGTGGCGCTACTAAAATGCCATGTATTTCTATATCTATATATATTGATGTTTTCATATATATAGATATACACGTAATGTTAAAGTGTCCTCCAAAAGCTGGCCCCCAAAGTTAACCCAGAAGTACTCTTCTATAAGCGTCTATATTCGTTGATACTACGCGAGCGCCACAATAATATGTTCGCACGAGCACGTGTTCGTCCTTTTTGCGACGTTGAAACTGCTTTGCTGCTTCCTAGAAGTGGTATGACCGTCTTCTGCTAGCAGGTATCGGTCGCGCTACTTGCTGATTGTGTGTGCATAGTTGTTTCTTCGTCAATGCCGTCAGCCGGTAGTCCAACATACATGGCTATTTGGCAATAGACCATGTGATCAGCTGTGTACATCCAGGGCTCAGCACCCAAAACAAGAACACAACAGAATTATTTCTCTGTTGGTCCCTTACGGTGGCCTTGGCTGCTGTCACGAGTGTGGTGATTATGATTTTCGGAATTCACATGCTCGGGGAATTATGTATGTTTTTTTTTATTTAACAGGTTTTATAATAGAGAATCGTTTTAAATTAATAAAAACAGAAAAAATTATTGTGGCGTGAAAGTGCCACCCCTACCAAAAAAAGTCAGGTGAGAAATCACCTGATTTCTCAGGTGATTTATCATGCCAAAATCTCATGTGATGATTTTTTTCAGTTTTCACACGTTTGAAACCATACTTAATCAATTGAAAACTATTTTTGAAAATTTTTGAAAATTTTGAACTTAGAAAATTTTTTAAAGAATTTGGACTTAGAAAAATGTTGATTAATTTTACAAAAAATTTTCTAAGTTCAAATTTTAAAAAATTTTCAAAAATAGTTCTCAATTGACTAAGTATGGTTTCAAACGTGTGAAATAAAAAAAAATCATTACATGAGATTTTGGCATGATAAATCACCTGAGAAATCAGGTAATTTCTCACCTGATTTTTTTTAACAGGGACGTCACAAACTACTCGATAAATTTGCTTCAAATTTCACATACAATCTATTTTTCTTGTCTAGCTTGGCGAGAAGCTATTGAAAATGGGTTTTCTTAATGTAGTTTCAATTTTATATAATATTTAAAATTTTGGAATAAATTTTATTTTTTTATTTTTTATCTATTTAACGTAAATTACTCGATAGATTTGCTCTAAAATTTGTATACAAGTTACTCGTTACAGTCTTTATCAAAAAAGTTTTCGAATAATAATTTTCTTAGAGTAGATTTTCAATCACTTCTGATTTTTTATCTAATACTCTCACTGACTCTTTTCTTTCTCCCTAACTTCCTTTCTTTTCTTCTATCTTACCCCGATACTCATTTTTACACTGTTTCTATATATGACTCTCTTTCACTCTTCCTATTTCCTAATCACTTTCTCACTCTCACTCTTTCTTTCCCTTCTTAATTTTTCTGGAATAGAAATTATGTTTTACATTAAAATCACATTTGAAAATAAAATGAGATTACTCTCACTTGATGGGCTCTCTGAGAAAGCATTGCACTAAAGCACTTGGCAGCGTTTTTTAATTGAGGGGCTATTGGGAAAAAGGATTTGAGTCAAAAAAATCAATTTTGAAATAATAAAATAAAACTAAATGACTTAAATCTGACATGAACAATTTTTCATGAACTTTATGAAATTCTAAAAATTAAATAAATAAATCAAAGGGCATAGCAGGGTAACAATATTAAATCGGCCCCGGCGGCAAACCCTTTCAAAAAAAAAACCTTTCCTTGGCATAAATGAAACGTGGATCTAGAAAGTTTTACCTCCAAATAACGATTTTAAAGCTTAGAATTCGATAAAACGTCAAAAACCGTTTTTCGGCCATAACTTCCCCAATTTTCAACCAAAATGGACGTTTTTCTTTTCAATTAGATAGATAGACAGATATATATTTATTTTGTAATAGTTTACAAAAAAGTATGTAATACGAAAAAATAATATATAATACATAATAAAATACAAAATAAAATAATACTGTAACGTTACGTGTAAATATTGCACTCATGATATCACAGTCGATTACCTGAAACTAATTATACTACATAAGTAAGTACCTTTTCAGAGTGATATCACAAATCATTACAATAATTAAATACGTACATGAACATTAATAAAAATAAAAATAAACAAATCTGTCGAATGAATATCTATTAGTCGAAACAATAAAAATTAAAATAAAATATAATAAAATAAAAATGAAACAAGTCAAATCAGAAAGTAAAAAGTAACACATTTACTCTCAACCATGCGCTCATCAACCATACTATAAATACAAGCACACCTTGAAGCTATATACGGGACTATACATTGCTATTACTATCTTATATTATATTAAAGTAAAACCACTTTTTTCTCCGTTTCTCCGGTTCTCCGGTTCTCCGGTTCTCCAGTTCTCCGGTTCTCCGATTCTCCGCATTTTTTAAATGTGTCTTTCTTGGGCCTTATATTTTCGTGGGCCTTATATTTTCTTGGGCCTTATATTTTCTTGAGTCTTTTATTTTCTTGGCCCTTATATATTCTTGGGCCTCATATTTCCTTGGGCCTTATATTTTCTTGGGCATTATAATTTTCTCGGGCATTATAATTTTCTTCGGCCTTGTAATTTTTTGGACTCAATATTTTTTTGGGCCCAATATTTTCTCGGTCTCCATATTTTTTGGGCCTTCTATTTTATTGAGCCTAATACTTTAAGAAAGCTTGAGCATTATAATTTTTTGGACCTGATATTTTTTTGGGCCCAATAATTTTACGGTCTCTATATTTTTTAGGCCTTATATTTTATTGAGCCTTATACTTTCTTGGGCCTTATATTTTTTTTGGTCCTTATAAATTTCTGGACTCAATATTTTTTTGGGCCCAATATTTTTTCGGTCTCTATATTTTTTGGGCCCTAATTTTTTTCAGGCCCAATATTTTCTTGGTCTCTATATTTTTTGGGCCTTGATTTCTTTTGGACCTTATATTTTATTGAGCCTAATACTTTCTTGGGCCTTATATTTTTTGGGCCTTATAATTTTTTAGACTAAATATTTCTTTGGGCCCAATATTTTTTCGGTCTCTATATTTTTTGGCCTTATTTTTTTTGGGCCTTATATTTTATTAAGTCTCATATGTTATTGAGCCTTATACTCTAAAATCCTTATATTTTTTTGGGCCCTATAATTTTTTGGACTCAATATTTTTTTTGCCCAATATTTTTTTGGTTTCTCTATTTTTTGGGCCTTATATTTTATTGAGCCTAATACTTTCTTGAGCATTATAATTTTTTGGACTAAATATTTTTTCGGGCCCAATATTTTTTCTGTCTCTATATTTTCTAGGCCTTATATTTTATTGAACCTTATACTTTCTTGGGCCTTATATTTTTTTGGGCCTCATAATTTTCTGGACTCAATATTTTTTTGGGCCCAATATTTTCTTAGCCTCTATATTTTTTGGGCCTTATATTTTCTTGGGCCTTAATTTCTTTTGGGCCTTATATTTTATTGAGCCTAATACTTTCTTGGGCTTTATAATTTTTTTGGCCTCATAATTTTCTGGACCCAATATTTTGTTGGGCCCAATATTTTTCCAGTCTCTATATTTTTTGGGCCTTATATTTTCTTGGGCCCCAATTTTTTTTTGGGCCCAATGTTTTCTTGGTCTCTTTATTTTTTGGGCCTTAATTTCTATTGGACCTTGAATTTTATTGAGCCTAATACTTTCTTGGGCTTTATATTTTTTGGGCCTTAATTTCTTTTGGGCCTTATATCATATTGAGCCTAATCATTTCTTGTGCCTTATATTTTTTTGGCCTTATAATTTTCTGGGCTAAATATTTTTTTGGGCCCAATATTTTTTCGGTCCCTATATTTTTTGGGCCTTATTGTATTTTGGGCCTCATATTCTATAGGCCTCATATATTATTGAGCCTTATACTTTTAGAGCCTCATATTTTTTGGGCCTTATAATTTTCTGGACTCAATATTTTTTTGGGCCCAATATTTTTTCGGTTTCTATATTTTTTGAGCCTTATATTTTCTTGGGCCACAATTTTTTTCGAGCCCAATATTTTCTCGGCCTCTATATTTTTTTTGGCCTAATATTTTCTTGGGCCTTAATTTCTTTTGGGCCTTATATTTTATTGAGCCTAATACTTTCTTGGGCCTTATATTTTTTTGGGCCCTATAATTTTCTGGACTCAATATTTTTTTGGGCCCAATATTTTTTCGGTTCCTATATTTTTTGGGCCTTATATTTTATTGAGCCTAATACTTTCTTGGGCCTTATATTTTTTTGGGCCCTATAATTTTCTGGACTCAATATTTTTTTGGGCTCAATATTTTTTCGGTTCCTATATTTTTTGGGCCTTATATTTTCTTGGGCCACAATTTTTTTCGGGCCCAATATTTTCTCGGCCTCTATTTTTTTGGGCCTAATATTTGCTTGGGCCTTTATTTCTTTTGGGCCTTATATTGCATTGAGCCTAATACTATTTTGGGCCTTATATTTTTTTGGGCTTTATAATTTTTTGGGCCTTATATTTTTTTGGGCTTTATAATTTTTTGGACTTAATATTTTTTTCGGCCCAATATTTTTTCGTTCTCTATATTTTTTGGGCCTTATTGTTTTTTGCGCCTTATATTCTATTGAGCCTCATATTTTATTGAGTCTTATACTTTTAGGGCCTTATATTTTTTTGGGCCTTATAATTTTCTGGACTCAATATTTTTTTGGGCCCAATATTTTTTCGGTCTCTATATTTTTTGAGCCTTATATTTTATTGAGCCTAATACTTTCTTGAGCATTATAATTTTTTGGGACTAAAATTTTTTTGGGCCTAATAATTCTCCGGCCTCTATATTTTTTAGGCCTTATATTTTATTGAGCCTTATACTTTCTTAGGCCTTATATTTCTTTGGGCCTAATATATTTTCGGTCTCTATATTTTTTGGGCCTTATATTTTCTTGGGCCTTGATTTTTTCCGGGCCCAATATTTCCTTGGCCTCTATATTTTTTGGGCCTTAATTTCTTTTGGGCCTTATATTATAATGACCCAAATCATTTCTTGGGCCTTCTATTTTCTTGGGCCTTATAATTTTTTGGACTCAATATTTTTTTGGGCCCAATATTTTTTCGGTCTCTATATTTTTTGGGCCTTATTTTTTTTGGGCCTTATATTTTATTGAGTCTCATATTTTATTGAGCCTTATACTCTCTTGGGCCTTATATTTTTTGGGCCTTATAATTTTTTGGACTTAATATTTTTTTGGGCCCAATATTTTTTCGGTTTTTATATTTCTTGGGCTTTATTCTTTTTTGGGCCTTAAATTCTTTTGGGCCTTTTATTTTATTGAGCCTTATATTTTCTTGGGCCTTATAATTTTTTGGACTTAATACTTTTTTGGGCCCAATATTTTTCCGGTCTCTATATTTTTTGAGCCTTTTATTTTCTTGGGCTTCATATTTTTTTGATTCCTACATTTTTTTGGTTAATATGTTTTCTAACGTAGTGTTTCATCCAAGCCTGTATCCTTTTACATCGGATTTTTTACTGGAGCGTATCATTATAATGTTTTATACAGGCTCCGCTCCAGACGCTGAAATATTTTTCCTTATTTTAAATGCAATGTTTCAACGTCTTATTCTTAGACTAGACATTGCAAATCTAATAACGCATCTCCACATGCAGCTGACTTAACAGCACTTGTCCTCCTTTTGAATTTCGTCCTTGAAATAGCGACATATAAAAGCCCATGACTGAAAACTGGTGACGGCTAATAAACACCAACTTTTTCATAAAATTGTCCTTGTGATTTATTAATAGTCATTGCGAATCCTCATCTAATAGGAAACTGTTTTCGTTGCATATTGAATGGAATTTCTTCCGTAGATGGAGATAAATTTATTCTTGGAAGAAAAACTCATTTATCTTTGTATTGACCAGTTGCTAATTCCACTTGAATGGAATATTTAAGCATTTTTTTACTATCAACCTTGTTCCATTACAAAGTCCCTCATTGACATTTTAATTTTTCCTAAAAGTATAATGATAGCCCCTACTTTTAAATGTAATTTAAGTGGTGGAAGTCCATTAGGAGTTATTTTATTAAAAATTCTGTAGGTAACATAATATCTAAATTTTCTTTGTTATCATCTTCAGCAGTATCAATACTCAAATATTCAACATGGTTTCCTTCCATTGAATTCAAAACATTATTATTGATTCCAGTAACATCATTATTTTTAGGAGCCAAAATAACTTTTTCCGTTATATTCGTATTGTCTATTTTGATTGTTTTTCCGAATATTTCTTCGACAAGATTTTTTTTAATGATAAAATTATCTAGTATAGCACTTACTTTATTATTATCTTCAAAAACATCGCGGCGTTTTTCTTCTTCGATGTCTAATAACCATCGTTTAAAATTATTATCATTATCCGAAACTTGCATTTTTTCATTTAACTTCATTTACTTATAATTTTGCCATAATAAACTAAATTTAACTGAATTTTCAATAACGTTCATACGGCTACCATGTCGTAGAATTGGTAATGTTTGCCTGAAATCTCCTGATATAATTACAGTTTTACCACCGAAGGGTTGGTTTACATTGCATAAATCTTAAAAAAGACGATCAAACGCTTCAAAAGCAAATTTTGAAGTCATCGATATTTCATCCCAAATAATTATTTGTGTTTCCTTTAATTGTTTGCCTTCTGCAGAATTAGACTTAACATTACAAGTTGTACAATCTGTTATATTTAACGTTAGTTTAAATGTTGTATGCACGGTTTTTCCATCGACTAATGAATTCGCTGCTATACCTGTCAAAGCTACACATAAATAATGTATGGAATGATATTTAAAATAAGCCATTAAAACGTTAAGTAAATATATTTTTCCACTTCCACCCGGTCCATCTATAAAAATATATTTTTCTTTACTTTGGTTGTTTAAACTTTTTAGTGTAGAGTCGAATATTTGCTTTTGTTTATTATTTAAAGAATTGATTTTCATTTCTAATTCATTAAGACTATAATTATTATGATTTAAAATTGTTTCATTATTAGCTATTTCTATAAATGTGTTTATGTTAGGTAAATTAAAATCGTTTAATGAAAATCTATTGAATTGTAAATTATTTTTAATACCATTCAATGCAAGATTTTCACCAACATTTTTTTTATATTTAGGGTGGTAAAATTTATCTTTATATTTTTCATATAAATCTCGTGCACTTATAGGATTCTGAAAAACGCAAATAAAAGCAAATAATTCACAAAGAGCATAAGGGAATTCTGTTGAAGATGCTTCTTTCAAGCATCTATCTCATTCTTTATCTTCATTAATTAATTTTTTTGCCTTAGCTGCCTCATAAAACGAATTGTACATCACATCATTTTTAAATACCAAATTTTCACAAAAATTTGGTATTTCTGAATATAAGTAATTTCGTGCTTCAAAATCTTTTCTATTCAATTTAAAATATGCTGTTAATGTTGTTCCAACATTTTTTTGCATGATCATTTCTTCTTTTCCTTCTTTAAAAAATACGTTTTGTTGATTCTCTTCATGAGCGCTTAGACGTTTTATAGTATGTGGAATAACATGTAAAGGATATTCTAATAATCTGTGCATTGCTTCAGGTGGACATAAATATTGACATTTCCAAAAGTGTCTTTATTTTCTGATCTAAAATCAACATTTACTTGATGTATTTTAATATATGCACAATCATAACCTTCATAACAGTATTTGAATAAATATTTAATGCAATGTACAGTGGAACAAACTTCTACGTTTATACGTGCATTAAATTTCAATAGTAAGTGAGGATTATAAGGAACAACGAATCCATTATCTGCAATTCTTTCTGTAAATTTATTTTTAAAAATAATTTCGACGCCATCATTTTTGCGTTTGTATAGTGGATACCCATCTGATTTAAATGTTGTTGTATTATTAAATTTTTTTGGAAAATTTTTCGTACATTGTTTCGTATTTTTATCCATACACGGACAATTTATATTTTGTATACCACAGGGACCGTGTATCATAAATTCTTTAACAATACTATATAATTTTGAATAAATATCTCTATTTGGGATTTCTGCACTTATTATTTTATCAACTTTTTCGGGAATGTCAAATTTATCATTTTTATCTAAGAATAACAACATATGCATATGTGGTAATCCTCGTTTTTGAAATTCAATTACATAACTATATGCAATACATTTTCCTAATATTCCCTTTTTTACTACGTTTTTATTAACTCGCTTTGGTGTCTGTCTGTCTGTCTGTCTGTCTGTTCGGTACAAATTTTGCAACCGATTGTAAACTAACTTCCCAATGAGCTAGAGACTTGAAATTTTAAATATAGCTCAGAACTGGATGACAATGCAATATTATAAAAAAAATATATATATTTACCGAACAATATATTAATATATTCGATCATATACGGAGATGTTGGCAAAATTAAAGATTTGAAGATTTTATATATAGATATACTTTTAACATTAGTGTCTAAACATCTTCGAAAATTTTAAAAATCCTTTTTTGATATATTAATATATTAATATATTCAATATTATATTTTTGCACGCATTGTTGGATAATATAATTAAAAATATATATTCTAATGGCGTCATTATCGTCAAAATGGCGGGAAACTCACCATGCGATTACGTGTTCTCTAAAAAAAATAGATGAAACACGTTTTAGTCCCTTGACAACAATATATATATGCTATATAATATGCACTGTTGGACAACACGATAAATAATATTAATAATAATAATAATAATAATACCAAAATGTATAAGATAATATTTAAATAAAAAAAAAATTTTCAATCTACCACGTTTTTTAATTGAACTAAAAAGTATAAAATAATATTAAAAATAAAAAAAAAACTTTTTAATGTACTACGTTTTTATAATGAACCAAAAAGTATAAAATAATGTGTAATAAAATGAAAAATGAATAATGATTTGAAATAAAAAAAACGTGGGGCGCATACAATACATAATAATAAACATGCGCCCCACGTTTTTTTTATTTCAAATCATTATTCATTTTTCATTTTATTACACATTATTTTATACTTTTTGGTTCATTATAAAAACGTAGTACATTAAAAAGTTTTTTTTTTATTTTTAATATTATTATTACTAAATTTTTGAATTCTTCTACTTTTTGATAGCATACTTTTATTATAATATCTTGTCTATCTATTGCATTTTCATAAATTTCCAAGTTTTCAGTTATTTCTTTCCAATGTGGGTTACAGGTCATAGTTACAAAAAGGTCAGGTTTACCATGATAATTTACAAGTGTTATTGAATCAATGTGATTTTGTTCTAAAAATCGTGGACTTCCTGTAAAGTTTGATGGTAATATTACCATTTTTCCAATTTTCGAATAATCTAATTCTTTTTTGTTATGTAAATAGTCCTTAACAACTTTGTAACAATCACTTCTTAATACATTTTGGTTTTTTCGTATGAAATATAATCTGGAGGTTTTAACTTTTACAAACGCATCAACAATGAACTGTTGAGATAATTTTCCTAAATTAAGAAATGAATTCAATTCATTTCTAACACTAAATCTATAATTATAAAATAGCAAATTTTTCATATTAGATTTCCCAAATTTATTTTTCATATTTAACATTTATTTGAAACCACCATTAGCATGAATAAGCGAATATGTCATAGGATCTGTGTGTTTGCTAATTGTTAGTATACTAATTGGTTTATCAGACTTAGGGTAAATGACAAGATCACGTTCAATAGGAGGCATATCGTCTTCTCCAACGTATACTCTTGCTACTTCAATAGAGGTTGGTAGATTATATCTATTTTTATCGAAATTATTATTGCGGACAATAGGCATAGTAACAGTTTTCAGAAGACAATTGATTTTTGCACATCTTCTTCTCCTGCTCCATGCATCATTTTATAGGCTTTAGCATGAGGGTTAATATCTCTTATTAAATTAGCTAAATGTTTTAATAATGTTAAGTTTGTATTAAACTTATGTCGTTCAATCGTTGCTATTTCATTATCTAAAATATATAATTGTCCATATTTACGTGCTTCATCTTTATTAGGATGTAACGCATATACATTATGGTAAATTTGTCCACATATTTTAATAACTTGTGGTCCTTCACCCGGCAATGTATCAAAATTGGCATAAAAACTTGCGAATGCTAAAGCATTGTTGTACAACCTAACATTTCGTCGAAAATCAATACTTTCTTCCGTAAATTCAGTTGCTCAAAACATTAATCGTTCTGATTAAGGTGGATTTTCTAATAATTCTACTTTACCTTTATAACAAAAATTGGAGAAATCGTTACTTTTAGTATATTAAAAAGCAAAATGTTGCGCATCACAATAAATACATGTATTCGTCATGGAACCAATGTAATTTTCAGATATGAGATTTTCATCGAAATATATATTTGCCATACAACCAATCAGTTTCAAATTAATTTTTTCAGTTAATATTTTTTCATTTAATTTCTTTAATTTTTTTTTTTACTTTGCCCTTTATTGTTTTATCAATAACTTCATTTAATACAATATTATGATTGTTATTATGATTATTATTATTCTAATTTTCATTATAATTATTATCTTCAATTTTTAATCGTTTACACTTAATATTTTCTAATTTTTCTTCATATTTTTTTGATTGTTTTTCTTTAATTTTTATATGAGCTTCTTTCTTACGTAAAGCCTCATTCGCACGTATTTGTTCCAATTTATCAGCACTCATTGTTTCCTTGAATTGACATTTTGTTATCTTAGTATTCTCTAATTTCTGTTTATATTTATTTGGTTGTCCTTTTTTCATTTTCATATAAGCTTTTTTCTTACGTAAAGTTTCTTGAACACGTCTTAGTTCTAATTTATCATTACTTTTTTGTTTCTCGCATGTCCATAATAATGTCTTTTTCTGAAATTTTTTTATATTTATGTGATTTATCTGTTACCATTTTTCTATTAACGGGATGTTGGAGCTGCATCACTTGAATTTTGCATTTTTTATTATATCAGTATCTTTTCAAATTAATAAATTAAACAAATATAATGACTTGTCCGTACTAAAGCTATATTAATACAATAATTATTGTCAAAATAAAAAATCATTTGGACTAGTTATTTTTTTATTAGCTTGGATTGGAAATTAGATATCAAACTTGATAGACCTAAATTTAAAATACGATACATTGAAAGTTTTTATTACAACTTTATATGTCTAATATTTTAGTGGATTTCTTTCAGAAAAAATTTTAAAAAAACTTTATAGAAAAAATTCAAATAAATAATCATCACGAGACATTCTACAAGTTAATACATTCCTTTTATGGAAATTCAGTAATAGAATGGAAAGACAGTTTATTTTTTTATCTTCTTATAGTAAAATATTATCAAACTTTGACGACGAATTTAACATAATGAAATAATTGTACTTTCAAAGATTTGTATCATATTTAATACAAATTATAGAGTGATATTACAGAATATTATTTTTTTCCGCATTCATAATAAATGTTTCGCAAATAATAAGTAAATTTTCTTTTGAAATGTTTACTTTTTTAGGGGGAATTCTACTTCTATCTAGACAGTTCCTACATATAAATGCATAATTATAGACATAATCAGAAACATTTATTTATATTTTATATATTGTCCTATCTTTATAATTGACTATTAAAAAAATTTAACATCTAATAAATAATTTTTTTAAATTGTATTTCATAAAATTTATGTTCAAACGATATTAAAAAAAATATTTTTATATCATATAATTATAATTTTTCAAATGGGGTAATTTGATATTCTTTAGAAATTATTCTTTCTCTTATTAAAAATATTATTGCTTTAATGAAATGAATTGCTAACAATTTTTATATAAATCACATTTCATTTAAATATGAACACGTGTACAAATGAAAATGTAATTAAGGTTAAATGTATGTTATTTATAAAAAATTGTTAACTAGTAACTTTTTAAATAATATATTTTTATGAAAACTAATTTAAATACCTCATTCTCTGAATGATAACTGAATACGATTTCAATTTTATAAATTTAGTTATACGATTATAAATATATAATATTTATACAACCGTTCATCAAATAAAATTATTATTTTTTATTATATATATATATATATATATATATATATATATATATATATATATATATATATATATTAAAAATAATTATTACAATGGATTGTAGTTAAATAAAAATGTTTATTTTTATAATTATAGCGTTGAAATTTATTTTGATGAAAATTTTATTTGATTGACATTTACAGTATTTTAAGTATTTTTGAAAAGTTGCTTGTCATCAATAAAAAAATATTTAATTTTACAAATTAATAATCTATTAATATCAAGAAGTTTCTAGCAAAAAATTTTTAACAAATAAAAAACCGACTTCAAAAAATGCACTAAAAAGTAACAAATAATTTATTATCTTTAGAAATCATACAAATAATTGGTAAAATACAATTTTAGAAGTCGGCGTCTAATTCCTCAATGAATGTAAACGTTATTTTTTAACAATAAATGTAAACGTTATTTTTGAACAATGAATGTGAAATTGTTTGTTTTTGTTAAAAAATTTTTATTATCTATCAATCAGTGAAACCCCTTACTAAAAACGCAAATATAGGTAGACCCACTAATTACATTAAACTTTCATTATTAATTCATAACGCATGCATTAGTACACCACCGAGCAATATATAGCAGGAAAGAAAGAAGGCTCAACAGCACAGTGTCGTTATATGTGCATGTATACATATTCAAGCTCAGGTGAGAGAGAGAGAGAGAGAGAGAGAGAGAGAGAGAGAGAGAGAGAGAGAGAGAGAGAGAGAGAGAGAGAGAGAGAGAGAGAGAGAGAGAGAGAGAGAGAGAGAGAGAGAGAGAGAGAGAGAGAGAGAGAGAGAGAGAGAGAGAGAGAGAGAGAGAGAGAGAGAGAGAGAGAGAGAGAGAGAGAGAGAGAGAGAGAGAGAGAGAGAGAGAGAGAGAGAGAGAGAGAGAGAGAGAGAGAGAGAGAGAGAGAGAGAGAGAGAGAGAGAGAGAGAGAGAGAGAGAGAGAGAGAGAGAGAGAGAGAGAGAGAGAGAGAGAGAGAGAGAGAGAGAGAGAGAGAGAGAGAGAGAGAGAGAGAGAGAGAGAGAGAGAGAGAGAGAGAGAGAGAGAGAGAGAGAGAGAGAGAGAGAGAGAGAGAGAGAGAGAGAGAGAGAGAGAGAGAGAGAGAGAGAGAGAGAGAGAGAGAGAGAGAGAGAGAGAGAGAGAGAGAGAGAGAGAGAGAGAGAGAGAGAGAGAGAGAGAGAGAGAGAGAGAGAGAGAGAGAGAGAGAGAGAGAGAGAGAGAGAGAGAGAGAGAGAGAGAGAGAGAGAGAGAGAGAGAGAGAGAGAGAGAGAGAGAATAAGGGAGGTAAATGAGAAAACAAAACACCCGGTTTTTTTCTTAATTTGACAATTGGGACATACAAACCGAATATTGGTCCAATAATTATAGGACGCGTATGGGACCTTCCTGCAGACATTCTCTATCAGATAAGTAAAAGTTTTTTCGAATCGGTTAAGAAATGACGGAGTTATGAGGTAATAGACATAAAAAAAAAAAAAAATTCAGTCGAATTGAGAACCTCCTCCTTTTCGAAGTCGGTTAATAATTATAATATTTATGATATGCAAACTTTACTTGTGATACATACACTTTGTAATATTTGTATCTCATTAAATTTCTATATTAGATGCAAAAAGGATTGTTAAGTAATTGCAAATAGTTATTTTTTTATTCTGAAATATTCGAATTTGAAATTAATTAAAATGTTGTATTTTAATCTTATGATTTTTTCAATTTTAATTTCGTATTTCATATTTATAAAATACATTTGTGAAGATATTTTTTTTAGAAATCAACACGAATTTCTTTTAAGTATGTTTCACTCATAAATTAATTTCATATTTCAAATTCATGGTCATATATTGAGGTCTGGAAATTATAGTTGTGACTCAGTACCTAGTTCTCAGTTTATTTACATCAAACATCGTACTATCTTTGTTTTTCTAATGGAAGTAGAGTGAGAAATAGTCATTTGAAATAAATTATACGCTTTTTTACTTTAAGCACATGTGTACATATATTTTTATATTATGTTTCATCAAATTATTTTCAATTTTATTCAGTACTAAAAATTCAATTAATTAATTCTTATTTACTTAAAATTAGTCATTTATACATAATAATATAATAAAAGAAAATTCAACTAAGCGACGTTAGGAGCGAAAAACTTCAATATAATTAATACCTGCGTAAAAAAAACGAAAAAAATACGGGTCTCTTATTTTTTCGTATTCTATCAGACGAATATAATACATTTTTTCATGCAAAGACCCAATAGCAGCCGCGTATTTTTAACCACACAGCGCTCAAAATACTAACCACGAACTCGTAACTACACAGCGCTCAAAAAAGAAACTGTGAATTTTTAATTACACAGTGCTTACAATAGCAGCCGCGAATTTGTAACTATACAGCACTCAAAATAGCAACCGTAAATTTTTAATTACACAGCGCTTACAATAGTTGTTGTGTTTTTCATCATTAGCTCTTAAAATAGTAGCTGCGTTTTTTAAACCAGATACTGCTCTGAAAAGCAATCGCGAATTTCTAATTACACCGCGCTTATAATAGTTGTTGCGTTTTTCATCTTTAGCTCTTAAAATAACAGCCGCGTTTTTCAAACCAGATAGTGCTTTGAAAAGCAGTCGCGAATTTCTAATTACACAGCGATTACAGTAGTTTTACCATTCTTTCCCATCACAGCACTTACAATAGCAACCATTTTTTTAGCCACGCAGCATTTAAAAAAGCAATCGCGTTTTTCAATGGCACAGAACTAACAATAGCAGCCGTGATTTTTAACCACACAGCGCTACTTCAATCCTACTTCATAATTTTTAATTTCTTTATATTTAATATTATATTAGAGTTTCAAATATATTTGATTTTATTTTCTTATTCATTATATTTAATTTTTGTATTGTGGTTTTATAATATTTCTTTGTGAACGATGTTTCTATAGACCATTTCATCTTTAACCTTTCTTGATTTTTGTGTTAATATTTTCAATTTTTTTTTATTAATTGTCTTTAAAGTGCCACGTATAACTGCCCATGACTGAAAATTGGTGTTGGTAAATACACCCCTCATTTTTTTTAATGATTGTCCTTGCGACTTATTAATAGTCATTGCATGAGCAAGTTTTACAGGAAATGGTTTTCTGGTCATCTGGAATGGTAGTTCATCATTTGCTGATAAGATCATACGTGGTAAGAATATAGTGCTCCTTTTTGCACTCCCTGTTAATATTTGCGCAATAATAGTAAATTCTTTTAATTTGGTTATTACTAATCAAGTTTCGTTAAAAAGTTCTTCATTCAAATTAACATTTCTTAGAAGAATTACTATAGCTCCTTTTTTTAATTATAATCTCTGTGGAGGTAAATCGTTGGGCGTTAAAGAATTTCAAAATTCTGTTGGCAGAATCACGTCTAAACTTTCGTCATTTACATCATTTGCAGAGTCAATGCTCAAGTACTTTATTACTGGTTCATTTATTTTTAATGAAATTTTTTCTTTCACTTCTATTACATCTGCGTTTTTCGGTGCCAATATAATATTTTCGTAATAGTCACAATTTTCAATATTTATATTATGCCCGTAAATTTCATCAATTAGATTTCGCTTTGACAATATTTCTTTTGGAATTCGTATAACTTCATTTCCATTTTCATATTTTGAATGAAAATTACCATTAAAAATGTTCCCATAAATAGCTTTTTTTTACACAATTTTCTACTATCTGCACTGAAAAAAAAACCCGAATCCAGCGCTGCGAAGTTGATCGTATGAGCGGGATGCGAACAACACTCGAAGCATAAGTATACACAAAATCGTAGTAGGTTTATGCGTGACTATACAGCAGTCAATCATTGCGACCGTCTGTACAGTACAGTAACGCGAATCCGAGTGGAGCGTTGCGACTGCATTGCCGAGTCAATCGCTTCGACTCGTCGGCAACATCCATGCCGAATGACGAAATCGGGCACAACTTTTAGCGTTGTGTGGTTGCTTGCTTCGACTCGTCGGCGTCTCGCTTGCCGCAAGCCGAGACCGAGCACAGAGACAACGTTGCGAGTTCGTATACTTCGACTTTCTAGATTCTAGTACTGCGAAAGTCGATATTAATACTTTACGTCAATTCAAATTATGTGTTAATTTAATTTTCATTCAAAAAGTATTTATATGATTACTAAACAAGTAAATGTTTTAATTCTTTAATATTATTTAGATTAAATTTTATTTATTAACATATTATATGAAACGTTTATTAAATTAAATAAGGACTAATGTTTCGTTATACTTTAATATTTACTCGAATTTAAAAAATTAGATATCTTGTTTAAGTATATTCATTAATTATTTATAATAAAATGAAGTTGATCAATATTTTACATGAAAATATTTACTAAGTCGACTTAATCAGTTAATATAATTTAATGAATATCTATCTATCTATCTAAATGATATCTGATAAAAAATGTATTCGTATATTTTCTTTAAAATTAAGGAGAGAAAAAAGGTCTTATAATCAATTATAAAATGAATATTTTTCTGACTCTTTTGCAAATTAAGGAGTTTTCAGTTATTTTCCCGTTGAAAATGAGAAAATTAATCAGGCAAGTTTCCTATTAAGTTTTTTTGTATATTGAATAATAACCTTTCACCAATCAGATAAGCTAAAAAATTTACATATTGTAATTTTCAAAAATTCAATTACATTCTATATTTTATTTATAAGAAAAATGATTCTATTAAATTTTTACTTTGGTTCGACAGTTTTGAATCAAGAATTCATTAAAACATTAATTAAAAAAAAGATTTAGAGCTCTAAAATTTATTTTTTCTAATTTGGAATCCAATTGTAACTTATTCCCTCAATTTTATCAATTTTTATTTTTTAACTGTATCAGTGAACATGAAATATCTCATATACTTATATACAAGTGTATTATTTTATTAAAAATTCATTAAATATGATAAAAGAATATTTGAATAAAATTTAATTTAAATAGAATTCAAAAATTTAAAGATAAATTTTTAAACGTTCTAACTTCGTATGGAACTTTTTTGAAACAATTTTCAAATAGTTACCATTCTCTCACATTAAAAAATACACAACTGTGTTTGCGAATAAATTGTCCGTTTCGAAAATAATAAACAAAATTCATAAATTGAGTTTATATGGAAACATTTTGTAATTATGACAGCTTTCAAATCAATAACATCAAATGATTTTTCATTCCATAAATATGCTAACGGATTACAAATTTATGAATTTTTATTTTTGTTTTGAATTATACTTTATAAAATTATGTAAGAATTCTTTTCTAATTTCAAACAAATATTTTATTAAAACTTTATTTCATGAATGTAATTATAAATTAATATTTTTAAATTTAAGGTATCAATGATTTTAAATTAAAACTTATGTATCTAAATTAATGATATTTTATTAAAATTATAAATAAATAATATTTTTTCAAATGAAATAAATATTTAGCACTGTATAATAGATAGATAGATAGATATCAATTTATTTTGTAAAAGAGTACAAAAAGGCATGTAATACATCAAGCAATAAATAATAATTCTGTATAAAGTATTGCACATAATATGATAAGATATCACAGTCAAATATTAAAATTAATATATAATACTGTATCAGTAAGTCACTATGTAAAAGCGATATCACAGACTACTCTAAATACACGCAGAAAGTATGAAAACATAAATTACAATGAAAACAGTCTTAAATATCTATCAGTCATGAAATTAAAATCAAATAACACAATTTAAAAGATAAAGCATAAAGCATAGTCATGACATCAAATAAAAATAAAATTGGACAAAACAATGCAACAATAAATAATAAAAAAATAATATAATAATAAAATTCAAAGAATAAAAACTTGATACCGAAGATGTCATAACTATTAATAAAAAGAAACAGAATCACTCATTCTTTCTGCATTCATTCAACCATCATTCGCGCTAATAAATACATTCACACCTTAAATCTATATATAAGACAAAACAAAATAAATTAACATAAAATTAAAATACTTAAAATTAAGATCACTCGAAGTCGAGTAAGTACCTCCTCAAAGCCGATTTGAACCTGCCGAGCGATGGAAGATTTTTTATATCGGCAGGCAGGGAGTTCCAAAAATGCGCACCTTGAACTTGAAAGGAATTTCTTCCAGTCTCAGTACGCATGAAGGGCACCGCGAAGTCCTTAATCTCTCCCCTAGTGGCTACCCTAGGTACATATCTAGTAAAGAGACTCACTAGATACTCTGGAGTATTCATGCGCACGATTTTGTACATAAGTACAGCCATAAAATACTGTCTCCTTGAATCAGTACGCAGCCAACCAAGAGCGGCTCTATAAGGAGAGATATGATCGCCCATTCTCACACCCATTTCATATCTCACACATGAATTTTGTAGTCTTTGTAAACGTCTTCTCAACCCCTGCGAAGCATCGAGCAAAACTACTGAGCAGTAGTCGAGGTGCGGAAACAACAAGGCGGCTGCGAGTTGTTTACGCAGGGCCTTAGTGGTGTACCGACGGAAAAACCGCAAACTATACATTACCCTATTAAATTTTTTAGTCACCATATTAATGTGCGGCTCCCATGACAACCTAGCGTCAAGCACAACACCAAGGCTCACAACGGTATCAGAGAAAGATATGTCGACACCACCCTCAAGCTCAATCGTTCTTGACTCACCAGTATAGAAGTCATTAATAAATCGACTACTGCCAAAAACGATTGCTTTAGTTTTGCTTGCATTTAATGTGAGAGAAGCATCGACAGCCCACCCCGACACCGCCCTGGCCGCCCTCCGCAAAATACGAATACCTTCATTCACATGTTCATAAGGGACCTGAGTATAGATTTGGAGGTCATCAGCATATAATATGTGCTCGACGAAACAGAGGTCGAGTGTGTCACGTATGTTATTAATGTAAAGGCAAAACAACAGAGGCCCCAGCACTGAACCCTGTGGAACTCCTAGATTGGTTGTTAGCCAATCTGAATCCTCTTTTAAGTGTGTAGAAACCATTTGTTTCCTACCTGATAAATAGGAGCTCAGCCATTCAAGTGCAGCCCTGGAAAGCCCCATCGATCTAAGCCTCGCAAGCAATTTGGAGGGGCAGATCGTGTCGAAAGCCTTACTAAAGTCAAATAGAAGTAGTAACGTGGCAAGTTTCTTGTCAAGACCTGATCTTATGTCGTCTGTAAGTTTAAGTATGGCGGTCTGCGTAGAATGGTGCTTTCTGAAGCCAGTCTGCAAAGAGTCAAGTATTTTGTGTGTCGTAATGTACTCTTGCAGTTGGTCATGGGCAATCTTCTCCAGAACCTTTGAAAGAAAACATAATATTGCTATTGGCCTAAAATCTTTAGGCATCTTAGGTGCAGGACACTTCTTTAAAGGCACAATGCGTGCACGCTTCCAAAGGCAAGGGAAGATCCCCCGCGCAAAAGAGGAATTGAAAAGAGTCACAAGATGCTCTCCAATAAACGGTAGTGCTTTAAGTATCACACTCTGCGGAATGCCATCCTCGCCACAAGCCTGTGATGAAAAATGCGAAATCGCAAGGATTACATCATTAATATTAATTGGCTTGAAGGCAAAGCCACTTTCACTACACTCCGAAAGAATCTTCTTACGTTCCGCAGTATCATCGTGTGGCGAGACTGACACTCCCGCAAAATGTGCATTAAGCTCATCAGGAGTGAATCCATTCAAGTCCCCTTGAGGTCCGGAGAGGAGTCCCAGGTCTTTTAACTCCTTCCAGACATTACCTCTAGCAAGAGCATCAAACAGTCTATTATGATAATAATTTGTCTTAGCATGTTCTGTCTGTTCGTCTATAGTTTTACGCAGTTTCAAGAATTCGGAGAGATAACGCTCCTCCTTCGTCCGTTTAAACCTACGATACGTGGCATCTCTCTTGTGCCGCATCTGCGACAACTCTTTATCTATCCAAGGAAATTTATCTTTACCAATTTTAAGTGATTTTAGTGGCGCCAGATTTTGTATTGCTGCCGTAAGGTTGTCGCAGAGGCAGCCAAGCGCAGATTCCGGGTCAACTGTACCAACTGTAAATGGCGTCCAATCACAGCCGACCAAACTCTGCACCAATAAGTTTGGACAGATATCTTTATAATTCCTATACTTAATTATCTTTTCATCTATCTTCATAAAATTACAAGAAATGCAGACATCAATTAAATTGTGCCGACTGTGAAAATTCGCCGGTAAGTTGCGTGCGTCAAGTACTGTGTAATTATCGTCCACAAGAATCAGGTCAATCCACGTGTGAGACGTCGGAGTATGATGCGTGGCACCGTGCTGAACCAACTGTAACGAAAGCTCAGCCGATAATTTATTAATAAATTTGGCATCACTGCTCTCACGCAGGAGATCGGCATTCAGGTCTCCCATTATGATTTTATGAGAGTATTCAGAGGCAAAATTTCTTAAGTTATCTAAAAAATCAGTATTTCTAAAAAAGGAAATTGCAGGAGGTCGATAAATAACAGAAACTAGCACAGCTTAGGAGCTGCCCAATTGCACGGAACAAAAAATATATTCAGGTACCTCCGGTTTACCTTCACTATGATTAGTTTGAGTATCCGAAGTAGCCAAAATAGTGCACCCCAAATTATCTTTAATATACAAGGCAACTCCTCCACCACGCAAGTTTCTGTCCTGTCTGAATACTTTATACCCCTTGACCCGAATGACGTCATCCGAAACAGATGGACCCAGCCAGGTCTCAGCCACTCCAAATATGTCGTAAGAGGGACCATCACTCAGAAATTCACGTACCTGCTCCGTGAAACTCGTTGTTAAGAAAAGTTTGAATGTTATCAAATTTATTACTTATGATTTTATTATACGTTTCAGTTTTGTTGTTTAGAGCAGACAGGAAATTCCTTTCCGAAGTGACTATTATTTCCTTAAGTTTGCGATTTTCCTCTAACAGCTGCATCTGCCCAGTTTCTAAATTTTTAATAAATACATTTTGTTTTTCAATTTTGGACACAATATCCCGCAGGCCCTTGTCAAAATTTTGGACTTGGCTTTCAAAAGTTAAAAGTCGATCAAAAGAATTAAATAATTTATCAAGCCTGCCAGATAGTGCGCCCTCTAGAGCAGATACAGCTGCCTGCAATGAGGAAGAATCTAAGTCACCTCGGACCACATCAAAATTATTTTTCTTAAGATTATTACTATTATTATTATTCGGGGCAGCGTGCGCAGCGCCACCTCCTAATTGCTTATCAGATAAATGTATACTTAAACTACTTCTCCCTCCATCCGCCGTGGCACCGCTGTTGTTGTTGATGGTTGAAGTTTGCGATGACAAAGTAGTTTTCACTCTTTCAGGCTGCTTCTGAGCGGTGTTGACAGGTGTCACTTTCGAGTCAGTTCGTGAAGGTGTTGAGGCACTGATGGGCTGATTGGAAACAGCTTTGCGTGCGATCTGCGAAACTCCATTGACCTTGATGCTACCACTGGCTGATGATGTTGAATTATTTTTTATTTTTTCAATGCACCTTTTACATTCATACTTTGTGCCATTTTCCATTTTTGAACGAGTCATGCATTTCGCATGACAACGCTGCCGGCACGTGAAACACAAATGGAGCTTTGCCATGCCCCATTTATCATTGGTGGATAGCTTGCAAATCGCACAACTGTCCATTACTCCGACCTCTAGTGTACACTACAGTAACTACAACTGACCTCCTTATAGGGTAAGGTAGACTTCTATTTTATCGGTCGAAAAAATTAGCCACCAGGATCTCTGCCTGCAGATGCAAAATTGCCTCCAAACTAACCTCAAAACTGCGATAATTCTAACCTCCAAGGAACAGCACCCTGATGTAAAATACAAGATAAAATGCAAGGACCGCTGAAAAAACTGATGATTTATAGCTGAGACGGTTCCTTGCAAATTGAGCGTGCAAGAGTCTGTAAGAAAAACGCCCTAGGGCACAAAAATGCAGTACCAGAACAAAAATAAGAAGAGCGAAAAATAAAACGTGTTTAACTACTTACAGATGGAGAGAGAGGATGGATAATAACCTATATTTTTAATTAAATGTTCAATGTCATTCATTTAACTGAACAGTAATTTATACGTCTCTTTAAGTTAATTACATGACAATATAATTCTTTTTCTTAATAATTGTATTGGATATATTCAATGAAAGTAATATCTCATATACTTGTGCATAGATTTAATTTTTAAATAAATTTACTAGGAGAGTATCATATCGATGCCTCCTATTCATAAAATCGTATCTCAAAGAATCTATGTAACAAAGTCGTATCTTACAGAAAATTCTAGACAATCGTAAATAAACTTTTAGAGTAAGATGATTGTATCATTAAAGTTGATTCAACATAATCGTAACTTAAACCTCTATGCAACGAGATCATATCTTTGTAGAAATTTTAATATAATCGTAAGTCGAACTTACATACAATATAATCATTTTTTAATAGAAAAAAATTGTAATGTTCAACTTACGATTATATTGAAATTTCTACAAAGATATGATCTCGTTGCATAGAGGTTTAAGTTACGATTATGTTGAATTAACTGTAATGATACGAACATCTCACTCTAAAAGTTTATTTACGATTGTCTAGAATTTCCTATAAGATACGACTTTGTAATATAGGTTCTTCGAGATAAGATTTTGTGAATAGGAGACGTCGATATCTTTGGATCACGGATTTTGCTCAAACTTTGTGATAAATTTTCAGAAAACAAAATATAAAAAAAGCTAAATTTATAGTTACAAACGCTAAATATTTCCCTAGTCCAGTCAATTAAAGAATATCAATAAAAAATTTACTAGATTTGTAAATACTCATAGCTATTAAGCATTAATAAAACTAAAATAAAAACTATGCTCAAATCCTTTCAAAATAGCACTTGCACTATATAAAATTTTTTTTTTTTTCTAAAAGTCACAGCGTAATAAAGATTGGACCAAATTTCAGCTTTTATTATTAATTAAAGATTTGAAAAGAAAATTTAGATCTAACCTTTACTGCGCTATAACTTGGGGAAAAAATATTTTTATATACTTCAAATTCTATTTGTAAAGGATTTGGGCTCAACTTTTATTTAAAAAGAATTTTAAGCTTGTAACTATTAATGCTTATAAACTATAAGTGTTTGAAAATCTAATTATTTTTTTATTGATATTCTTCAATTGTATGTTATTAGGGAAATACTGAGCGTTAGTGTCTATAAATTTAGCTTTTCCCATATTTTGCCATTCGAAAACTTATCCCAAGGTTTGAGCAAATATTCGTGATCTAAAGATGCACTACTCTCCTTATTAGTAAAGTTTCATTTTTTAAAACAAAGAAATTACAATTTTAGAATAAGAAAATTCTTATTCCAAATTAATTAGGGTTTGATCGAATATCGTTTATATATAAAGTATATCATTGTTTTACTAAGAAGTATACATAGAATTTTTAAAGAATGAAATCTTTTTTTTAATGTAAAAAATATTTTATTGACATATCTACACATTTCATTTAAAAATTTACTTCCTGAAATGAATTATATTTGACTCAAGAAAAATATATTCTTTAAGTAAAAATATTTCATTTAAATTAGCAAGTATTTGCTTTTTTTCAATTAAATGTAATTAAAAATCTTTAATGATAAAACGACTTTATTAAATCAATAAAATATCTCATCAATTATGTTTTGGTCGAAATTCTACAATTAAATTCTGGTTTTATTCTTTATAAATCTTCATCTTTTTCTATTTACAATATTTTCGTCTATGCCTACATTACTTTTGTATAAGAAATGTTTTGACAACGAAAAATTTACTGCTAGAATGCATAAATTATTTTTTAATCAAACGTTTAGCTTTGTCCATTACAAGAAAAAGGAGTCTGGTTAGTTTAACAATATAACAATTTCGTCAAAAAAATGTTAGTAAATTTAAAGATTTTTATAAAATATTAGAAATGCAAATTTATAATTTACAATAGGCATAATGCAAATTATAAATAAACGTTACTAAAAATGATATTAATTTAACAAAATTAATTTCTCAAAAAGAACTATCAAATAAAAGAAATATTTTATTTACCTGTGCATGAATTCGATTTTGAAATTAACTCACAAGGAGAGCATTGCATTTGAATTTCGGATTTTCTCTTAACTTGAGGATATTTTTTTTTTTTTTTAAATTATGAAATAAGCCGCGTCAATTTGGTCTAGCGCTCAATTTTTCTAAAGTTATAAGCATTTATGTCTAAATTTAAAACTTTTTCGTTTGCTTTATAGTCGTACAGTTTTTGAACTTATTATTCTGGAAGATTTGTATTAATATTAATCACTAAAATTATTTTTTTACTAAAATATTCATTAGATAAGAGACTTAGATACATCTATTATAATTATATGTAGTTTTCTAATTATCTGAAAAGAATGCTCACAAGGTACTGTGCTTTAATTTTATTAAAAATAGATAAGTACGTATAAGTCAATAATAAATTAGAAATTCATAACTTTTCATGTGCATTGAAGATTATTATTTTAATTAAAGATTTTTTCAAAGCCGTGAGAAAACATATAGATTAGTAATAATTTACTGATTTGAAAAAAATTATCCAGGTGCTTCATATTCTTTTCTGACAGAGTTAAGAACTAGGTAATAGAAAATAATATTAAAATTCGAAATAAAAGTAATTTTTTTTAAATGTCACATTATAACATAAATATGTTTATTCATCAATCATAAAATTTCGACAACGAATGAACGAATATATTCAAGTCTTAAATATGAGACAACTGTCGTTCTTTAACAATTTTTATTATTTTTATATCAAAGGTAAATATTATTCTTGCCTGATTAATTTTCTCATTTTCAACGGGAAAATAACTGAAAACTTCTTAATTTGCAAAAGAGTCAGAAAAATATTCATTTTATAATTGATTATAAGATCTTTTTTCTCTCCTTAATTTTAAAGAAAACATACGAATACATTTTTCATCAGATATCATTTAGATAGATAGATAGATATTCATTAAATTATATGAACTGATTAAGGGGATGTAAAATGGACACTACACCTGAACTCATAAATATTCACTATCTTTTCATTTTATTGCAAAATTTTCAATAAAAAAATGCATTAACTTGTAGTATGTACCATAAAGATTATTCGGTTAAATTTTTAAATAAATTCATTCATTAGTTATTGAGAACTTTGGGTTCCAAAATTATTTATTAAAATTTTTCAATTTTGTACGGGAATCCAAATATCTTAAAAACTAATTAATGAATTTATTTGAAAATTTATCTAAATAATCATCATGGTACATACTACAAGCTAATGCATTTCTTTTCTGGAAATTCAGCAATAAAATGGAAAGGAAACTAATATCTATAAGTACATGTGTAGTGTCCGTTTTACATCTCCTTAAGTCGACTTAGTAAATATTTTCATGTAAAATATTGATCAACTTCATTTTATTATAAATAATTAATGAATATACTTAAACAAGATATCTAATTTTTTAAATTCGAGTAAATATTAAAGTATAACGAAACATTAGTCCTTATTTAATTTAATAAACGTTTCATATAATATGTTAATAAATAAAATTTAATCTAAATAATATTGAAGAATTAAAACATTTACTTGTTTAGTAATCATATAAATACTTTTTGAATGAAAATTAAATTAACACATAATTTGAATCGACGTAAAGTATTAATATCGACTTTCGCAGTACTAGAATCTAGAAAGTCGAAGTATACGAACTCGCAACGTTGTCTCTGTGCTCGGTCTCGGCTTGCGGCAAGCGAGACGCCGACGAGTCGAAGCAAGCAACCACGCAACGCTAAAAGTTGTGCCCGATTTCGTCTGTCGGCATGGATGATGCCGACGAGTCGAAGCGATTGACTCGGCAATGCAGTCGCAGCGCTCCACTCGGATTCGCGTTACTATACTGTACAGACGGTCGCAATGATTGACTGCGGTATAGTCACGCATAAACCTACTACGATTTTGTGTATACTTATGCTTCGAGTGTTGTTCGCATCGCGCTTATACGATCAACTTCGCAGCGCTGGATTTGGGGTTTTTTTTCAGTGTGTGTTGTGTTTTCATGTTTAACTATTGGCAATGTTTGTCTAAAATCACCTGATATGATAAATGTTTTCCCTCTAAACGGATAATCATTATCACATAAATCTTTAAACATACGATCGACGGCTTCAAAAGCGTATTCTGATGTCATTGTGATTTTATCCCAAATAAAAATTGATACATTTTTCATTTTTTTACCTATTTCGCTGTTTGCACTAATATCACATATTGTATCTTCAGATATGTTCAACGACAATTTGAATGCTATATGTACTGTCACACCGTCAGGTAATAAATTAGCCGCTATACCTGTCCATGATACAATTAAATAGTTGATTCTATGGATTTTTAGATAAGTTATAATAATATTTAATAAGTCGCTTACACTACTTCCACCTGGATCGTCTAGATATATATATATATATATATATATACTTTTCAGTGCAATTTGTATTTAATGAATTTATTGCTGTATAAAAAATGGTCGTTTGAACATATGTTAGAGTATCAATAATTGACCGAATATTATTAACATTATTTACTGTACTATATTCAATTTCGTTATATTCAATATAGTATTTTGAAGTAGGTAAATTAAAGTCACTTAATTGGAATCCATTATTAGTTAAAATATCATTAACTATTCTTAATGCATATTCTTCATCTTTTTGTTCATTTATTTTTGGAGGATAAAAATAGATTTTATATTTTTCATATAATTTTCGAGCATTAATTGAATTGTGAAATGTACAAATGTAACCAAATGATTGACAAAGAGCTTCTGGAAATCGAGATTTACTTTTAATTAAGATTCTTCTAAACATTTATCCCATTCATCATCGATTCCAATTAAATTTCCTGCTTTTGCTGCTTCAAAGAATGTTGGGTATGTAATTCCATCAAAAGTTTTTCAGCTTTTGAAAGATGTTGTAGCTTTAAAGTGAAGCAGAAGTAATCTTGAAAAGAATCTTTCTCTTTGTTTTTGATTTACTAATAAAGAGAGTGCATTGAATTTGGCTCTCGGATTTTCTTCTAACTTTGGGATATTTTTTCTCACATAAAATCATGGAAAAAGCCGCGTCCATTCGGTCCAACGCTCGAATTTTTCCGAGTTATGAGCAGTTTTGTTTGTTTTGTTAAGAAATTTGCATTAGCTTTATAGTTTCACAGTTTTTGAACTACTTATTCTATAAGGTTTTTACGGATTGTATATTAAAGTTGAGATTAAAACCTATCGATCAAAAATAACGTGTCCAAAAATCTCAAGCTGTTTATAAGTTATAAGGAAATGAAAATTGGGCAAATATTTAATTGAAAATATGCATAGAAAATTAATGCTGTATTTGAGTATGAATTTCATTTTAATTTTCATCCTTTCATAACTTTTGAACAACTTGAGATTTTTGGACAAGTTTTTTTTTCAATCGATAGGTTTTAATCTCAACTTTAAAATGCAATTAGTAAAAACCTTATAGAATAAGTATATCGAAAACTGTAAAACTATAAAGCACAGGCAATTTTTTTTACAAAACAGACAAAACTGCTCATGACTCGGAAAAAATCGAGCGATGGTCCGAATGGATGCGGCTTTTTTCATGATTTTATGTAAGAAAAAATATCTTAAAGTTAGGAGAAAATCCAAGACCCAAATGCAATGCACTCTCCTTGTAAGTACATTCTGGTTAGAATAAGTTCCATAGTTTTTATTCTTTTCGTCGATGTTTTACGTATTCGATTAAAAACATAATTTTGCGGTACATCAGAACAAAAGTAATTATGTGACTCTGGGTCACTTTTATTAAGTTTGAACCACGCTGTTAGTGTTGTATTTACATTTATCTTATCAATTTCGTGTTCGGATCCAATTTTAAAATACACATATTGTTCATTTCCATTATGAACGGCTAATCTATAAATTGTATGAAAAAGTTCACTAATATTATATTCCCATATGCGATGCATAGCTTCTGGTGGGCAACCGTATTTTCTGTTTATATATTGTTCGATTTTATCATAAAACATATCCAAATAATTCGTTTCATCTGTTCCATCATTACTATTACTTTCAGTATTTATTTCACTTGCTTTAATTAGATAAATGCACAATCATGTCCTTTGAAGCAGTATTTAAATAAGTATTGTATAACTCCTATTGTTGAACAGAATTAAATATTAATATGACAGTTAAACTTTAATAAGAAATGCAGGTTATCAGAAACAACAAATCTATTGTCTGCCCACTTGTTTTTTGTGTATGATATCTCATTTTTATTATTTCTTTGTTGATAAATAGGATAACCATTTGTTATTATTGTAGTTTTATTAAATCGTTTCGGAAAATTTTTCGGACACTTTTCTGATTCCTTATCTGTTTAACGGCAGGCCGGAGTAGAACCTGATACCGACCGAGTAACAATTGAGTTGTTTGTTATTTACTCAAGTATTAATCGGTGTATCTTCAAAATAATGGTTGGTCACAACAGATATTATCATTATGAATATCTATGCACAAGAAAAAAAAAATCTACCGATTTGTTTTTGAGAAAAGTAAGGAACGCCGAAGTAAAAGATTATGTTTATAATATTTTCGCGTTCCTTACTTTTCTCAAAAACAAAGCGATAGATTTTTTTTTTCTTGTGCATAAATATTTGTAATAATAATATCTATTGCGCATAACCTTCAATTTGCAGATACACCGATTAATACTTGAGTAAATAACAAAAATGCCAATTAGACAAGGACAGCGAATCCGGCCTGCTCTTAAGGTGAGTTTTCATTCTGATCTTCACGAGGGCCAAGGATCATAAATTGTTTAACTAGTTCATATAATCTGGAATCATCATTTTTATTTGGAATTTCAGCTACTATAAATTTATCAACGTCATTACTATTGTACATATTATCATCTTTATTTAAAAATATTAGCATATAGGCATGCCGTAATCCTTTCTTTTAAAATTCTACTACGTATGAATAAGCAATGCATTTTCCCAAAATATTTTCTTTAGAAATTTGCTTTAATAATAGTTTTAGTTTTTGATAAAATACTTCAACAACAATATCTGATCTATTTGGTACTTCTTCACTTTGCCCTATATTATTTGTGATTTTTCCCCATTTCGGATTGCATCTCATAGTAATGAAAAAATCTGGTTTCCTAATTCTTCGTACTCATGTCATAAGATCAAGAAAATTTTGATATAAGGAACGCGGACTTCCTGTAAAAGTTGATGGTAATATAAACATTTTTCTTATACTATGATTGTCAATAATAATTATTCACTTTTATTAAAGCTTATTAATTTACAAAAAATTAAAAATATTTTTATTTCAATGCAGTACAATATAATGATATGAATATGTGAAAAAAATTTAAGTATATATTTTATATTTAAGTACTATTGTCAATGAAATTAGCAAATTTATATATAATAATATAATATATGAAAACGCAACCGAGCGACGTCAGGAGCGAGGTAAATTTTGCTCGTAATAAATTAACATAAAAAGAGTATATATTATTCAAGATCAGGCAAGTACCCCCTCACTGCTGTCTTAAATCTGCTGAGAGATGGAAGATACCTAATTTCAGCAGGTAGGGAATTCCAAAAATGCACACCTTGAACTTGGAAGGAATTCCTTCCAGTCTCAGTGCGCATAAAAGGCACTGCTAGATCCTTTGCCTCTGCCTAAATTGAAGGTTTTTTTTGTGTTTAACAAGACTTATTCTTACAAAAATGAGAATAATTAAAGAATTGAAATAGTTCTGAGTATTTAAAATTTTTAAACGTCCATATAAAAAAAATAGTGTCCTCGAAAAAAATATGTATGATGTATTATTAGCAAAACTATGTCCAAAAATGTTTTCAAAAGTTTTTAAGTGGTACTAGGTGGTTAAAAATAAAAAAAAAAACGCTTTTTTGCCGATTTTTTTATCTTTATAAACTTATATAAGGTTTGTAGTATATTTTATCTCGCCAGGAATTTTGTTTTTACTTTAAAAAATCAAAAAGTAGTAAGAATCATATTTTTCAAACATTTACGAAGACTTTAACGGGATGTCGTAGTTGTTGGAATAGAGTTTTGCTTTTTTTATCTTACTGATATCTTTTTATATTCACTATTTGGGCAAATATAATGACTTGTCCGCGCTAAAACTATATTAATACAATAATTTTTGTTAAATTAAAAATTCAATTTAGCTTCATATTTTTTTATGAACTTTGAATGAAAATTAGATATCAAGCTCGATAAACCTAACTTCAAAATAGTATATATCAAAAGTTTGTTTATAACTTTTTATGTATATTATTTTGATAAATTTCTTGACTTGTCCGCGCTAAGGATTAATCTTACGAATTTTCTTACTGAAGTGAAAGATTTTGATTAGACGCACTGTTTACTCATGAACTTTGAATAAAAATATTATTAGGAGGAGCAGAACTACGATATCCTCTTAAGGTAGGTTGTTCAAAAAGTCAAAATGAATCTCCTAGCAAAAAATCAGACCTGGTTTTCAGGGAAAATTTCAAGAAAAAGCCTTACAAAAATGCTCTGTTCACTGACATTTTAAGATTGTTCTTATGACAGATATCCGATTTACCTACAGTTATAATCGAATATTTATATCTAAAGATTTACTGGCGCTGTGAAAAACTAAATATAAATACTTCATTTAACAAGCTTTTTAATGATATATTGAATGTTATGTGTACCCAGGCATTTTTCAAAGATATTACGAAAAGAATCTGAAAATTTATTGATTTTCGCATGAGAAATTTTTTTGAACAGGAAGTCTGTTTTTCAAGGTTAGCTTGCGCGAAATTCAAAATATTCGAATGAGGATTTCTTAACTAAAATTTTTAAAATATTTATTTAAAAAAAAAATAGATAAAATAATAAAGATTATTCGTAATTCATGTTATTTATTAATTATAACGGTATTATAATTAATAAATAACATGCTCTTCAATATATTAATTAAATATTCTTTTAGCCAGATAGAGGATAGCAATATAATGTAACAGAAAAAATCGTTATTTTATATTTTTTAACGACGAATCAATTTCTCATTGATTGGAGGCATGTTTACTTTCAATAGGTTAGATGTATCTCCTAACCCGTCAAAATAAAAACACCGTCTGCTGACATGTTATATATATGTATACACGCGACGTTTCCTGTAGTCACAACAACAAGAGTCAATAGAATTTTGCTTATACTCATTTGACTACAGTTGTGCGGTACGAGCTACCTTAAGTCACGTAGCAGCAATATTTATTACTCTAAAATATTCAAAAATCAATTTTTTTCGTTTCTCATTTTCCACCAGAATCACATTTTATTCTATTTACCTGTTTCATTACTTTGTAATTATTTTTTTCTTAGCTAAAAATGTACAGTCTAGTATATTTTTAGCAGTGATGAAGTTCTTTTACAACGTTGACATGACTTAATTTTTAAAAGTCATTTTTTGCTCTTTTTCAAATCCTAACTTGAGTTACGTTTATGAATTCAAAGCTTGGTTACTTTTTTAGCAAATGCACCTTAAGTAATTTTGGTACCTCATAGTTAAGATATATAGTTTTAAATTTCATAACAATATTATAGTTCAAGAAAAGAACATATATGCGATGACGGACTAGGGTAGAAAATTGTAAGCTTAAGCGATTACATTAGGATCATTTGTTTTCGAATCTTGTACAAGAAAAGTTGAATGATACAATAGAGTTTTACTTGTCATTTTAATATTAGTTTCTGGCTTATTTCATTTTCCTTTCCTTTGTATTTACATATTCAATAGATCCAAACAATGAGAGTACTTGAAGAGGCTTTAATTATATTAAACGTAAATTCGGACTTTAACACATTGTAGACGCACATGAATCTACATACTTTAGCCTTTTAGATCTTAGGTTCACATGTGCCACGCCATTGTCTCTATAGCATGTAAAGGTCTGTCTTCACGGTGACCAACGAACCAAGGCTCGAATTCATAGTCAACACTCAACACTCATCACTCAGATCTTAAAGTTCAATTATTCCGTGTTCCCTATAAACGTGGAGGTGCTTTAGAGGGACCACGGAACAATGAATCTTTGAGATCTGAGTACTGACTGTTAAGTTTCGACTATAAATTCGAACCGTATCCGTCTTACCTGAGAAGTTCGATAGTTCACGTACCCTTGACGGAAACATTTATGAGTGTTTGATTTTAAAATAACATGACCTTATGGTGTGATTTTGTTAGCATGCTCATTTTGTAGGTTGATGTCAGAAAAATAATTACTCACGAACATGTTTTTATCAATTTTACATTAAATTTATTATTTATAACTCTCAGAAAACACGAGGTAGTCTAAATGGGACACTGAACTGGGGAGTCGGAACGGGACAGAACGGGTACAAAGCAGGTAAGAAACGGAACACAAAAAGTTCTGTCATTCCTCCCTAACAACCTAACTTTTAAACGCGGTTCGATGTCTCTGGCAGAAAAAAACCTGGACTTACGGTGTCACTATGGTGTATTTTATGGTTTGCAACCACAACATGACCACGAACCCAGTCTTATTTCGACGGAATATGGCCAGCTTATGGACTTGACAAGAAATACAAATTTATAATTTTGAAAAGATAATTCAAATTTTGAAATAATAATACAGGAAATTATAATTTAGAATTATTAGAAAATGATTCATTTTAATGAATTATCGTCATATATTATTTATTTTTGTAAATTATTTATAACTTATTTAGTTTTTATTTATGAAGTTAATCTGACATTATTTACAATTAATAACAATTACTTGTTAGTATATCACTAAAATAGACAAAGATTATAATGAACAATAAAAACTTTATAGGTTATAATTTATGTCAAAAATAAATTTTGTATTAATATAAATTAATGAGATATTAGTATTATTGAATATTGATTGTAGTGACACTTATATAAAATATCAATTAATTAAGAGGAGGTCACGTATCTCTGTCCTTTTCTAATCAAAGAATTGAGTTTTTTACAAAAACTAATAACTTTAGCAAAAAATGAAGAGAAAGCCGCATCTTGTACATAAAAAAGCAATATTTTCTTTGATAAGAAAAAATTAATTTTATTGCTTCATTCTCAAGAAAACCTTGAAAAACCAAATTGTCCACCCTAACCTCTATGATTTAAGTTTTTCAAGGTTTTCTTTAAAACAAAGCAATAAAATTAATTCTTTCTTATCAAAGAAAATATTGCTTTTTTTGATACGAAATGCGGCTTTCTCTTCATTTTTTGCTAAAGTTATTAGTTTCTATAAAAAACTCAATTCTTTGATTAGAAAAAGACAGAGATACGTGACCTCCTCTTAAGAACTTAAGGTATCAGGCCCAAATTTAAGCCTAAAATAAAAATTAAATTTAAATGTCATAATAATTTTTTTTAAATAATATCATTTTTTTTTTATTTTTCTACCTTAGATATATAAAATACAAGACTTTATCCCATAAACAATTTTAAGTTATCTCATCAAATGATTGAAATCCTTTTCTTTATTCGAACACTTGATTTTGTTGGTCACTGCAAACTTTCTCAGCCAATTCTCAACGAATTGACTCCAAAATTTCCAGAGATCTTTAATTTATGCCCTGCGGTTTTTCCGTCGGTACACCACGGAGACTGCGTAAACAGCTCGCAACCGCCCTGCTGTTCCCACATCTTGATTATTGTTCAGTGGTTTTGCTCGATGCTTCTCAGGGGTTGAGAAGACGAATACAGAGATTACAAAATTCATGTGTGAGATATGTAATGGGTTTGAGAATGGGTGATCATGTCTCTCCTTATAGAACCGCGTTAGGTTGGATGCGCACTGATTCGAGAAGACAGTATTTTTTGACAGTATTACTAAATCGTGCGCATGAATACTCCGGAGCATCTAGTGAGTCTCTTCACTAAATGTATACCCAGGGTGACTACTAGGGGAGAGGCAAAGGATCTAGCAGTGCCTTTTATGCGCACTGAGACTGGAAGGAATTTCTTCCAAGTTCAAGGTATGCATTTTTGGAATTCCCTACCTGCTGAAATTAGGTATCTTCCATTTCTCAGCAGGTTTAAGACGGCAGTTAGGGGGTACTCGCTTGACCCTTAATAATATATACTCTCTTTATGTTAATTTATTATGTGTAATCCCGTATATAGCTTTAAGGTGTGTTTATATTTATAGTATGGTTGATGAGTGCATGGTTGACAGTGAATGTGTTACTCTTTACTTTTTTATTTGACTCGTTTGATTTTTATTTTATTTTATTATATATTATTTTAATCTTCATTGTTTTGACTGATAGATATTAAATCGACAGATCTGTTTATTTTTATTTTTATTAATGTTTATGTGTGTATTTTATTATTGTAATGATCTATGATATTACTCTCAAAAGTGACTTACTTATGTAGTATTATTAGTTTTAGGAAATCGACTGTGCAATATTTACACGCAACGTTACAGTATTATCTTTTGTGTATTTTATTATGTATTATTTTTTGTATTACACACTTTTTGTAAACTGTTACAAAATAAATATATATCTATCTATCTATCTAATTTATATATATTCACAAAATAATATTTTTATATATAAAAAAAGAAAAAGAATTTAAAAGTTTGTCTAGCGATTTGTCGAAAATTAACTGAGAAAGCTTAAAACAACCACCAAATTTAAAAAATCACATTTTTGACTAATTAAAAGCATTTTAAGCATCGAATAAGATTTTTTTAAATTATTTATAGACTTTGTAAATAAGTTTAGAATATTCTTTCTATTATAATATCAATACAAATCAATGTAATGTAGGTTGTATTGTAATTTCACTTTGAAAAAGTTGGTGGCAAGTTTCATTTCTGGTTTAGCGACAAATAAAATATTTAATAATACACATGTTCGACTATTCCTTTTTAAAAGTATGGCATTCAAAGTTGTAAAATTTTGCAAATAATTTTAAAATGTCCTACTTTAACATTATGTCAATGCGAAACAATAAAATCTAGGTTGTATAATAAAACATAGCATTGAATTCTATAGTTTGAAAAGAAATAGTCTGGTACTTATCATATGAAAGGATCCATCATATACTAAATCAAATATAAATTTCAATCTCAATTTTTACTTGGTCGGTATCAGATTCTATTCTGGCCTGCTCTTAAGTATTAATCGGTGTATCTGCAAATTAGAGGTTAAGCGCAATAGATATTATTATTACAAATATATATGCACAAGAAAAAAAAAATCTACCGCTTTGTTTTTGAGAAAATATTTTAAATATAAACTTGTACTTCGGCGTCTCTTATTTTTCTCAAAAACAAAGCGGTAGAATTTTTTTTTCTTGTGCATAGATGTTCATAATAATCATATCTATTGCGCTCAACCTTTAACTTGAAGATACACCGATTAATACTTAAGAGCAGGCCAGAATATAATCTGATACCAACCGAGTAAAAATTGAGTTTTTTGTTATTTACTCAAGTATTAATCGGTATATCTTCAAATTAAAGGTTGAGCGCAATAGATATTATTATCATGAACATCTATGCACAAGAAAAAAAATTCTACCACTTTGTTTGTAATAATAATATATATTGCACTTAACGGTAGGCCGGAGTAGAACCTGATACCGACCGAGTAAAAATTGAGTTGTTTGTTATTTACTCAAGTTTTAATCGGTGTATCTTCAAATTAAAGGTTGAGCGCAATAGACATGATTATTATGAACATCTATGCACAAGAAAAAAAATATCTACCGGTTTGTTTTTGAGAAAAGTAAGTAACGCGAAAATATTATAAACATAAACTTTTACTTTGGCGTTACTTACTTTTCTCAAAAACAAACCAGTAGATATTTTTTTTCTTGTGCATAGATGTTCATTATAATATCTATTGCGCTCGACCTTTAATTTGAAGATACACCGATTAAAACTTGAGTAAATAACAAAAATGCCAATTAGACAAGGACAGCGAATCCGGCCTGCTCTTAACCTTTAATTTGCAGATACACCAGTTAATACTTGAGTAAATAACAAAAATCTCAATTAAACAAGAACAGCGAATCCGGCCTGCTCTTAAGAGCAGGCCGGAGTAGAATCTGATACTGACCGAGTAAAAATTGAGTTTTTTGTTATTTACTCAAGTATTAATTGGTGTATCTTTAAATTAAAGGTTGAGCGCAATAAATGTTATTATAATGAACATCTATGCACAAGAAAAACAATTCTACCGCTTTGTTTTTGAGAAAAGTAAGAAATGCTGAAGTAAAAGTTTATGTTTATAATATTTTCGCGTTTCTTACTTTTCTCAAATACAAATCGGTAGGTTTTTTTTTTCTTGTGCATACATATTTGTAATAATAATATCTATTGCGCTTAAACTTTAATTTACAGATACACCGATTAATACTTGAGTAAATAACAAAAAACTCAATTGTTACTCGGTTGGTATCAGATTCTACTCCGGCCTGGTCTTAAGACTGTTCAAAACTGTTTAAAAGAGTTCATCACTGTGAAATTTGGGATATTTAAAACAGTTATAAACAGTTTCAAATATTTTCAAACAGTTTTAAAAAGTTTTGAAAAGTTCGAAATAATTTCAAACAATGTTTAATAGTTTAAAATTTTTTATGTTTGAAAGTTATAAATTATTTTAAATATTCATAATATTTTAAAACAATTTCAAATCAATGTAAGGTATTTCTTATTAACTTGGACAGTTTTGAACAGTTTTAAACACTTTTAAACGTTTTTTAACACTTTTAAACAGTTTCAAACACATTTAAACAGTTTTAAAAAGTTCGAAATGATTTCAAACAGTCCCATATGAAAATAATTTCTGTAAATAACTGTAAATAATTTAATTCACAAAAAAATATAATTGGCTTGTGCTGTTTACAAATGATTAGATAATCTATAAAATGTTTGCTACACATGTGTTGAGTTAGATGCGTAGTATGCGTATAATTATTGAAGATCATAAATTATTTGTAACTGTTTAGTGCATTTTTTTGAAGTCGGTTTTGTTTTTTGTTAAAAAATTTTTATTTTCTATCTTTCAGTGAATCCCCTTACTAAAAACGCAAATATAGGTAGACCCACTAATTACATTAAACTTTCATTATTAATTCATAACGCATGCATTAGTACACCACCAAGCAATATATAGCAGGAAAGAAAGAAGGCTCAACAGCACAGTGTCGTTATGTGTGCATGTATACATATTCAAGCTCAGGTAAGAGAGAGAAAGAGAAAGAGAGGGAGGGAGAGAGAGAGAGAAAGAGAGAGAGAGAGAGAGAGAGAGAGGGAGGAGAGAGAGAGAGAGAGAGAGAGAGAGAAACAAAACTCCCAGTTTTCTTAATTTGATAATTGGGTCATACAAACCGAATATTGGCCCAATAATTATAGGACACGTATGGGACCTTCCTGCAGGCATTCTCTATCAGATAAGAAAAAGTTTTTTCGAATCGGTTAAGAAATGACGGAGTTATGAGGTAACAGAAATAAAAAAAAAAAAAAAAATTCAGTCGAATTGAGAACCTCCTCCTTTTTGAAGTCGGTTAAAAAGTAGATAAAAACGCGTGCTCTTTGTGCGCCACGTTATTGTCTCCCCACTCTTTAGCTTGATAAATGGTGCCTTATGTAGAAACAGGAATAATTAACAACGGTTTAATTTCACTTTGATTAATAGATAGCATTCAGTATCGGTTAATTGTTTGAACAAACATAAATTTTCTTTTCCTTTCGAACGCTGTTAATTTATTATTACAATTATAATTTAAAAACATATTCTTTGTTCGAAAAAAAATATAATATCATTTATTTTTATACAAAAATACGAATTGTCGTAAAATACAGGAACCATTTAACTAAAATTTAAACATTAAAAATAATTAAACAAAGAATGTAATAAGTGCGTACTTTTTATACGTAATAATTTTTATACTATTTTATACGTAATAATTTTAATACTATTTTATACGTAATAATTTTTATACTATTTTATATGTAATAATTTTCATACTATTTTTTTATTTTTATACGTAATAATTTTTATACTTATTCTTCCATTTTCACTGGTCGAACTTTCCGAAACTTGTTAGGAGAAATAATGTACGCTACACGTGCAAAAAGCAAACGAAAGCTGCACGCGCGTTGCCGCTCTCGCTTCACTCAAGCGGCAACCTTCGCACGTGCGGCTATCGCCTACTTTCTGCACTGGTAACGTAAACTACTATAAATACTTAATTTTATAATTCATAAATAACTTTTTTTATAATTAATGCAATACTAATTTTAGGTAAAAATGTCTGATGAGAGAAATTCAGTATTTAAAAAAAAATTTCATTCGATTTTTACCTATATTTTTGTATCCGAATTATATATTTTATAATAGCAAAGGGGAGATGAATCTAGGAAGACAATAAAAGCAAATGAAAAAAGTTCCGCTATTTTGAGCCGATCAACTCAATCCTAATACCTTAAAATATTGCAAGAAGCTTTTGATGAATGTAATTTAACAATATATATTTTCATATTAGATAATGACTTCTAAAACTGCAACAGTGATTAATTTCCTTTATTTTGCCGTAATGCAATATTCAACCATTTTATCCTTCGAGATAATTAATACATCATTTAAAAAATTTTTCAAAAATAACTTAAGAGGAGGTCACGTATCTCTGTCCTTTTCTAATGAAAAAATTGAGTTTTTTACAGAAACTAATGACTTTAGCAAAAAATGGGGAGAAAGCCGCATCTCGTATCAAAAAAAGCAATATTTTCTTTAATAAGAATGAATTATTTTTATTGCTTTGTTTTCAAGAAAACCTTGAAAAACTTAAATCATAGAGGTTAGGGTGGACAATTTGGTTTTTCAAGGTTTTCTTGAGAACGAAGCAATAAAATTAATTTTTTCTTATCAAAGAAAACATTGCTTTTTTCGATACAAGGTGCGGCTTTCTCTTCATTTTTTGCTAAAGTTATTAGTTTTTGTAAAAAAATCATTTCTTTGATTAGAAAAGGACAGAGATACGCGACCTCCTCTTAATGACAATTTTTTAACGTCTTATTTCATAAAAAGTATTTGCTGACACTACAAAACCTATAAAATATTTTTTTTCTTATGAAACTTAAATGGCTGAATATTGCTGCTTTTACCCCATTAAAATAGTAAAAACACAAATATTTCGAATAGCATAGTTGACAAAAAACATTTTGTTATCATTTTTGTTAATATTATCGAGGATTGACCTGAATGACAACAAAAGTAATTATATTAAAATAAACTATTTATTCTAAAACACACCCGCACCCAATGCAACTTATCTGTATAACAGTCATCCAAGGAATGAACTAATGAGCGCATCGCGCAAACATACCCCGCCTTGTAGTGACACCACACAACACATATACATAATTGAGCGTGTCTATATTTTCAACACTCCCTCCTACGCTTAATATTACCTAATTTTACATAAATGATTTTTATTAAAATACATAAATAAACATATATTAAAAAATGGAATTCTAAAATTTTTTATCTTGATTTAAAGATGTTTGCTCTGTCGTTTGTTGTTTAATTTAGGACCTGTAATACATACAAAGTAAAGAATATTAAAATAAAATTTGAATAAACGAATATATATGTTGTTAAATTTTATCAGTCTTATCAGTTGTATTAGCTTTGACAGACGTTTATGAAATTTGAATGTTCATGGTTTTTGTGAATACGTTAGCTATCTGATGTTTAGAAGGAACCCAGCTGACATTTATCAAACCTTTTTCTACACATTGTTCCTTTATTTCTGTCGTATGCCTTAACTTTGTTCTGCTACTTGTTTTTACACTTGACTCAGCTGCCTTGTTATCACACCATAATAGAATTGATGCTAATTCTTGCTTTAACAATCTTTTAAGCACATTCGCTTCTAGCAACATATTTCTGCCTGTGAGTTCTTCAGGATATTGTGGCTTCGAAAAAACTTGATCACATAGCTACTGGTCGTAAGAGAATCTTTGCAGTCCTCAAAACTTGCATCTGAAAATCCTTGTAAACAGTCGTTCTATCCTTTGTATCCAAGTTCAAAGTCTTTCGTTCCTTTTAAGTATATTAATACTCTTTCAACCTTCTGCCAGTCATTTTCAGTAAAGTTGATTTGGTGTCTGCTTAGAATATTTACCTCATATGCAATTTCTGGCCTGCTCGTATTGGCTAGATATAATAATGTGCAAACTACTTTACAATAGGCTTGATTACATTTACTTCCTGTCATTAGTTTTCCACTTACTTTCTCCTTTCTTCACGCTGTCTTCTCTTCCTATTGCTCCTTTCTGATTAATTACCATAGGTGTTTGTTGCGGAGGAGATCAAAACTAAACTTCTTTAGCATTTTGTTTATCTATTGTTCTCGCTTAATGCAGTAGCCTTTTTTTCTGTCTTATTTTATTTCTGAGCCTAAGGAACTTTTAGTCTTGCCAGTTTCTGTCATTTCAAATTCTTTCTTTAAATTTGTCTTTATTCTTTCAAGCATCTTTACATTGTTGTGAACTAGCAGAATGTAATCTGCAAACTATATTAAGATAAGAAATCCGTCTCTTTCTTACTGATTAAATAGACAAGGCTCATTGTTGAATAATGTAAGTTTACATTTTTTTACTGTTTTTTTAAATCTTTCATTCCGAAATTTTAAACTGACTTTCAAATTGTATAAAGCATTTTCCAATATACACATCTTGTTTTGTTTGATTCTATCATAAGCAGTCATACCTTCAGGTATTTCCATATATATCTCACTGTTTCAATATCCATTTAGAAAAGATGTCTTTACGTCCATCTGACATATTTCTAAATTTAGTTTATTTGCTACTGCCAGTATACATCTGATTAAATGTAATCGTGAAACCGGTGCATATGTTTCTTGCATATCATACTCATTCCTGTCTTTAACCCTTAACTGTCACTGTTGGTACCAATATACGTAAGTGGCACTGTGGTGTATTTAATACCCCAAGGTACTCAAGCGAGTCTCACGCAGCCGGTACTTAATATTATTGTACAAAAAAATTTTCTAACGTTACTTAGAGTATGTTTTTTAAATTCAAACTGTTTTTGTACTCATTTGTTTAAATTAATATAGTAAAAGAAAATGTTGAAAAAAAACGGGAAAATTCAGTTGTTCCACTTAAAAAATCATAGCTCGTGTAGTTTTTAATATTTTAACGGCTCTCCAACACACACTGATGCCTGCCACACTATGCACACCTCATGAATCTTTAGTTAGGGATGTCAACTACTGACAGATGTCGCCACTTAGGCCATTATTAAGATCTTAGTACAATTTATATGAACTTAAAGAAGGTTTGGGGTAAATTTTATCCACGGTGCCAGTTAAGGGTTAAAACTATGAATTACTAGTCTAACTTTATATCTTATTTTACTGTCTTATTTCTTTTAAAAACCTATTTTGAATGTATAATGTTTGATTTCTTTCTGTCATTTATTACAATTGATCTGTCAACTAATTTTCATGTATCATTCTTATACATAGATTCTAATTTTTCATTATTAGTTTTGGTCCATTTTTTGTTTATCTTTTGACTCCATGGTTCCAAGTATGTACTCGGGTCATTATTTATTTTTGCTAATAAAACATGAGATTCTTCATCTATCTTATTTTCTGCACTTGTTTGTGTTTACATTGGTAATTCAATTTGTCATTTTGTTTTCTCTCCCTCCGATTCTTGCACTTCATATTCAGTAAGAGCAAAATTGACCTCGCTCCTCATGTCACTCGGTTGCGTTTTGATATATTATATTATTTTATATAAATTTGCTAATTTCATTAACAATAGTAGTTCAATATAAAATATGTATTTAATTTTCTCCCATATATTCATATCATTATATTGTACTGCATTGAAATGAAAAATTTTTTAATTTTTTGTAAATTAATAAAGTTTTAATAAAAGTAGATAATTATTATTGACAATCATAGCATAAAAAAATGTTTATATTACCATCAACTTTTACAGAAAGTCCGCGTTCCTTATATCAAAATTTTCTTGATCCGATGACATTAGTACGAAGAATTGTCAAACCAGATTTTTTCATTACTATGACATGCAATCCGAAATAGGAAAAAATCACAAATAATATAGGGCAAAGTGAAGAAGTAACAAATAGACCAGATATTGTTGTTGAAGTATTTTATCAAAAACTAAAACTATTATTAAAGCAAATTTCTAAAGAAAATATTTTGGGAAAATGCATTGCTTATTCATACGTAGTAGAATTTTAAAAGAAAGGATTACGGCATGCCTATATGCTAATATTTTTAAATAAAGATGATAATATGTACAATAGTAATGACGTTGATAAATTTATAGTAGCTGAAATTCCGAATAAAAATGAGAATCCCAGATTATATAAAATAGTTAAACGATTTATGATCCTTGGCCCTTGTGAAGATTAGAATAAAAACTCACCTTGAACAGATAAAGAATCAGAAAAGTGTCCGAAAAATTTTCCAAAACGATTTAATGAAACTATAATAATGATAAATGGTTAACTTATTTACCGCCAAAGAAATAATAAAAACGAGACATTATACACAAAAAACAAGTCAGCAGAGTTTAAATATTTAAGAGTTTAAAAATGAATGGGTTAAAGAAATAGAAAAATTAAATTTAAGTAGAAACGAAATAGAAGTGAAAAATAATTTAAGAATTAAACTGAAAGGGGAACCTAATGAAGCAATATGTAACTATAGCAGAGAATTTGAAAAAATAGCCAAGGCACAAACAGTATAGATTAAGCAAAAATGTAAATTAAAAATGAATAACGAAAACTAAAATAGGAAAAATAAAGATAAATAAATAGGGATTGATAACAAAAAAAAAAACCAAAGATGAATCGAAGACGGGGAAAGTAGAATTGAAAAGAAAATGTAAAATTAGAAAAATAAGTTGAAGCAAAACAAAGGAAAAATAAATGTAAATAAATGAAAAAATGTAAATAGTATAGAAAGCAATAATTATATAAAACGATTATAATAAGGAAACGATATATAAAGCAATAAGCACGGGTTTGTCGTGCTGCGGTGATATACAAACAAATGTAAAATATTTATACGTGGAAATAAACTATAATAATAATAATATGAACAATGATGATGAATTCCGAATTCAATGCAATATATACAATGAAAATATTCCATCTTCTTATATAAAAAGTTATATTTGTAGCTAAAGTGAAATAGAATAAAGAAGTGGATCTATTTTTTAATATATAAATATATATAACAAGCGATCTATTTAATAATATTAAAATTAAGTTATGAGAGATATTTTGTAAAAATGTAACCTGAAGTAAGATGAAGAGAATTCCATAAAGTTTGGTTTTTATTCTTTGATTTCTCCTAGAATAACTTAACTAACGAAAATACTTTTAAATATTAAATTATTTTTTAACACTATATATTGTGTACGATTATTTAAAATTTAAGTTTATGTATTCATTAATTTTATATATTATTCATCTATTGATGTCTTGTATATTAATATATAGTCACTGTATATAGTGTTGACATTCGACTTTCCACACCACCTTACATTTCAAACAATAATAAATACTTTATATGACATTGAATTTAACTCACTTAACAAATGTTAGTTATCAAATTTAATAAATTTTAATTATACTAAATATATCAAGATTTATCTTACTTTAGTAAAAAGTGTGAAATATAGAGGTATCGTTATGGCGCGTTAGGTTTTTTCTTGTTAATGGAAACCCTCTCCAGGAGCCCTAAAAATCACTATAGCATATATTAATTTGTATATTCTTTCAATCGCTGTAAGCAAATAGTTTTTTTATTCGACTTTTTTAACAAAATTATTTTATTAATTATTGCTAAAAAGAGCAGATTTTATGAATTTTTTAAATTGCTGCTCAAAAAGTAATTGTTTTATTTAATAATAAAAAAAAAGAAAAAAATTTTATAATTGTCGCTTTTAACTGATCAATTTTTTTAATATTTAAAAAAAAACAGACAAATTACTTGAAGTGTCGCTAAATAAGCAGACGTATTTTTTAATTGTTGCTGCTAGCAGATCAATTTTAATAACCTTCATTCCTTATTTATATTTTTTATGCAACAAAAAATTGAAAATTATTATTGTGTTTTACTTATACCATGTTTTGGGGAGGTTGGCGACCGGAGCAAGCAGGGGGGTACCACCCCTAGTATATATATATATATATATATATATATATACATACAAGGTGTCGTTGTATAAAAAAATTGTTTCGACGAAAGTTATTCGGGACAATGGAGACTACCTTTTTATGAAATTAGTTTTGACCGTGAGATTTATTTTCAAGGTCATTTTAAGGTCAAAATGATTTTTTAAATAAGAACCCCCATTTTTGATCCCGGATTTGGAAAGAGCAAGAAATTCTACGTTCAGGTAAGGTATTATGTGTGGGTGCGGTTGACCCCTCCGAGGTCAAGTAGGGGTCAAATTTATTATTTTCTTTATCTATGTACACGAATGATCGGGCCAGGATGAGGTTAATAATAATAATAATAATAATAATAACCCAATAGCACAATTTGGTACGTGAATCAATCTAACCAATCTAGGCAATCGTTTCTCTAATAATCCAGCATATTTGGCTCTTTTGAGTTGCTAGACATTAAGAAAGTTCCACATGAACTATCCTGAAAAGGGCTGTTCACAAGTCACCTCTGTCATAAATAATACTAAAAAAGTGTTATTTAACGATTCAGATGAAACTTTGTAGGCTTGTCCGGAAGCACACCAGAAAAGAGAATAAAAATAATTTGTTTTCCCACAAGATGAAAAATAATTCTTCTCATGAAGGCTTCGAATACATAAATTTGGCTTTTAAAATCAAAATAGAGTTTAAACTTAATTTTACTGTTGTTTGACCCCTACTATTACCTACAACTCAAGACAATTATGTTAAACTTTCTTTCCGAATCTGAAATAAAAAAATTAGGTGTTTTGAAGAAAACAGTGAACCTTTTTTATTTATTTTGGTTATTGGGTTATTGGGTTTGGTTATTTGGGTTATTGGGTTATTGTTATTATTATTATCATCATTAACTTCACCCTTGCTCGATTATTCGTGTGCATAGATGAAGAAAATAATAAATCTGACCCCTACATAACCTCAGAGGGGTCAACCGCACCCCACACACAATACCTTATCCGAACGTAGAATTTCTTGCTCTTTCCGAATCCGGAATCAAAAATGGGGGTTCCAATTCAAAAAATCACTTTGACCTTCAAATGACATTGATAATAAATCTCGAGGTCAAAACTGATTCCATAGAAAGATGGCCCCCATTGTCTCGAATAACTTTTGTCTAAACAATTTTTTTATACAATGCCAACTGTCGAAAATA